>JAREIK010017053.1:0-41756 GCA_029783825.1 Sapria himalayana
TATTAATAGTTTATTATTTAAATTTTGATCATTATTAATATATCTATCAATAAAATTAAATAAAATTGAATTTAAATGATATATTTTTATTAATATTAATATAACTAGAGATTGTATTCACATTTCAAAAAAATTTTAAATAATATTATTTTCAAAGGTTATATCCTATGAAAATGATAAAAAATTGCAAATATTTTTTTTGTTATTTTATTATTTAAATAATACTTATAAACCACTAAATGCATAAAACCATAAATCACTAAACTCCTAAATGATAAAACCTATAAATACTTAAACCATTAAACTAGTATATATTAATAATAAATCATAAATATCATTTAAATTTGTATTCAGTATAATTTTTAATTTTTATTTTAATTATTTATCAGTTAATTTTTATAGATATATTAATTACAAATTAAATTATCAGAGAGACAGATCTAATTTAAATTAAACCAGTATACCCTAAATAATAAATAATAAATCTCAATATTATTGTTTTCATTATAATTTAAAATATTCATTTTAATTATTTATTTGTTTATTTTTATATAATATTAATTACAAAATAAATTATGAGTTAGATAGATATAATTTATATAAATTATTTTTAATCAAAAAAGTATAGATAAACTTTTTAAAAGAAAAAAAATTTTCAAAACAAATAATTATTATTTAGTAATACATTTTCCTTTGCTTTGAATCAATTTAGGTTTTCATATTATATTTTAAGTAATATGAATCATATTCATTATAGATTTTTAATTTATTTTTTTAGATTTATTAGAATATCTATCAATAAAATTATTATATTCGAATTTATATTATATATAATTATTATGATTATTATAAATAAATATTGTATTCACTCTTGAAAAAAATTTAAAAATTATTATATTTTGAAAGGTTATAACCTTGAAAATATGAGAAAAAATAATAAAAATAAATTTTTGTTATTTCATTTTTTAAATAAAGCATATAGACCATTAAATGCCTGCTTACTTAAATCAGTAAGCTCATAAACCCTAAAACCCCTAAATACATAAACCCTTTAACATCTATATACTACTTAATGAATAATAAATCTCATTTTTGTCTATTTATTATAATTTTAAATATTCAATTTAATTATTTATAGTTTAATTTTTTTACAAAAATTAATTACAAAATAAATTTCGAGCGAAACTAATATTATTTAAATAATTGATTTTTAATAAAAAAAATATAAGTTAATAAAAAGAAGGAAATATTTAAAAATTAAATATTATTATTTAGTAATATATTTTGATTTTATTTTGAATCATTTTGCGTCATGTAAATATATTTTAAGTAAAATTTATATTTTTATTAATAGTTTATAAATTTAATTTTTGATCATTATTATAATATCTATCATTAAAATTGTTTATATTGAATTTATATGATATATAATTAGTAAGATTAATATAATTATACATGGTATTCAAATTTCAAAAATTTTAAAAATTATCATATTTCAAAGGTTATAACCATTGAAAATCCGAAAAAATCGAAAAAAAAAAAATTTTTATTTATTTTATTTAAATAAAACCTATAAACCACAAAATACAAAAAAACATAAATTGCTAAAGTCCTAAACAATAAAACTCCTAAATAATCAAACCAATAAACTGGTATGCAATTTATAATAAATCACAAATTTTATCTTAATTTGTATCCATTATAATTTTGAATATTCATTTTAATTATTTATTAGTTTATATTGATAGAAATGTTAATTACAAAATAAATAATGAGCGAGACAATTATAATTTTAATAATTTATTTTAATCAAAAAAAATATAACCATAAAAAAGAAGTAAAAATTTAAAAACAAAAAATTATTATTTAGTAATATATTTTACACTGATTTTGAATAAGTGTATATACGTTTTGAAATTATATTTTAATTTCTATCAATCTTATTCATAATAATTTATTAATTTATTTTTGATCATTCTTATAATATCTATCAATAAAATTACTTATATTGAATTTTAATGTTTTATAATTATTAAGATTATTATAGCTAAATATTATATTTACATTTGAAAAAAATATTTAAAAATTATTATATTTTCAAAAGGTTATAACTTTCAAAAATTATAAAAAATCACAAAAATAATTTTTTTATAATTTTATTATTTAAATAAAACTTATAAACCACTAAATACCTAAACCATTAAATCTATAGACTCCTAAACCCCAAAACCCCTAAATACTTAAAGCATTAAACCTATATAATCTATATAATAAATGATAATGATAATATCTATCAATAATTTATTAATTAAGAGCTATCTTATTATTAATAGTTTATTAATTTAATTTTTGATCATTATTGATATATCTATCAATAAAATTGTTTATATTGAATTTATATGATATATAATTATTAATATTATTATAACTAAATATTATATTCACATTTCAAAAAATTTTAAATATTATTATATTTTCAAAGGTTCTAACCCAAGAAAATGAAAAAAAAGTACAAATTTTTTTTTATTTATTTATTTAAATAATACCTATAAACCACTAAATGCCTAAAAACATAAATCACTAAATTCCTAAAGGACAAAACCTCTAAATACTTAAACCATTAAACTAGTATACATTAATAATAAATTATAAATATCATTTAAATTTGTATACAATATAATTTTTAATTTTATTTTAATTATTTATTAGTTTATTTTTAAAGAAATATTAATTACAAATTAAATTTTCATTGGACATATCTAATTTAAATCAAACCAGTATACCCGAAATAATAAATAATAAATCTCAATATTATTGTTTTCATTATAATTTAAAATATTCATTTTAATTAGTCATTTGTTTATTTTTATATAAATGTTAATTATAAAATAATAATGAGTTAGATAGATATAATTTATATAAATTATTTTTAATCCAAAAAGTATAGATAAACTTTTTAAAAGAAAAAAAATTTTCAAATAAAATACTTATTATTTCGTAATACATTTTTTTTGCTTTTGAATCATTTTAGGTTTTCATATTATATTTTAAGTTATATGAATCATATTCATAATAGATTTTTAATTTATTTTTTTAGATTTATTAGAATATCTATCAATAAAATCGATTATATTGAATTTATATTATATATAATTATTATGATTATTATAAAAAAATATTGTATTCACTTTTGAAAAAAATTTAAAATTATTATATTTTCATTGGTTATAACCTTCAAAATATGATAAAAAATAATAAAAATAAATTTTTTGTTATTTCATTTTTTAAATAAAGACTATAGACCTTTATATGCCTGCTTACTTAAATCAGT
This sequence comes from Sapria himalayana, assembly GCA_029783825.1. Classification (NCBI taxonomy): domain Eukaryota; kingdom Viridiplantae; phylum Streptophyta; class Magnoliopsida; order Malpighiales; family Rafflesiaceae; genus Sapria; species Sapria himalayana. The sequence goes on from JAREIK010017053.1 coordinate 3,332, forward strand.
AAGCTTTTAAACCCCGAAACCCTTCAATACATAAACCCTTTAACATCTATATACTACTTAATGAATAATAAATCTGATTTTTATGTCCATTTATAATAATTTTAAATATTCAATTTAATTATTTATAGTAAAATTTTTTACAAAAATTAATTACAAAATAAATTTTGAGTGACACAAACATTATTTAAATAATTGATTTTTTTTAAAAAATATAAGCTTATAAAAAGAAGGAAAAATTTAAAAATTAAATATTATTATTTAGTAATATATTTTGATTTGATTTTGAATCATTTTGCATCAAGTAAATATATTTTGATTAAAATTTATAATTTTATAAATAGCTTATTAATTTCATTTTTGATCATTATTATAATTTCTATCATTAATATTGTTTATATTGAATTTATATGATATATAATCAGTAAGATTAATATAATCATACATGGTTTTCACATTTCAAAAAATTTTAAAATTATCTTATTTTCAAAGGTTATAACCTTTGAAAATCAGAAAAAATCTAAATTTTTTTTTATTTTTATTACGTAAATAAAACCTATAAACCACAATATGCCTAAAAACATAAATTGCTAAACTCCTAAACACTAAAACTCCTAAATAATTAAACCAATAAAGTGGTATACCATATATAATAAATCACAAATCTCATTTAAATTTGTATTCATTATAATTTTAAATATTCATTTTAATTATTTATTAGATTATTTTTTATATAAATGTTAATTACAAAATAAATAATGAGTGAGACAAATATAATTTTAATAATTTATTTTTTATTCAAAAAAAAAATATAAGCTTATAAAACGAAGTAAAAATTAAATAACAAAAAATTATTTTTTAGTAATATATTTTACTTTGATTTTGAAACATTGTAAATAGGTTTTTAAATTATATTTTAATTACTATCAATCTTATTAATAATAGTTTATTAATTTATATTTTGATCATAATTATAATATCTATCAATAAAATTAATTATATTGAATTTTAATGTTTTATAATTATTAAGATTATTATAACTAAATATTATCTTTACCTTTGAAAAAAAATTTAAAAATTATTATATTTTCAAAGGTTATAACCTTCAAAAATTATAAAAAATCACAAAAATAATTTTTTATATTTTTATTATTTAAATAAAAATTATAAATCACTAAATACCTATACATTTAAATCTATAGACTCCTAAACCCCAAAAGCCCCTAAATACTTAAAGCATTAAAACTATATAATCTATATAATAAAGGATAATTATAATAACTATCAAAAGTTTATTAATTAATCTCTATCTTATTATTAATAGTTTATTTATTTAATTTTTGATCATTATTATTATATCTATCAATAAAATTTTTTATATTGAATTTATATGATATATAATTATTAATATTAATATAACTAAAGATTGTATTCACATTTCAAAAATTTTAAATATTATTATATTTTCAATGTTTATAACCTATGAAAATGAGAAAAAATTACAAATTTTTTTTTGTTATTTTATTGTTTAAATAATACCAATAAACCATTAAGTGCCTAAAAACATAAATCACTAAACTCCTAAAAGACAAAACCTCTAAATACTTAAACATTTAAACTAGTATACATTAATAATAAATCATAAATATCATTTAAATTTGTATTCTGTATAATTTTTAATTTTTATTTTAATTATTTATCAGTTTATTTTTATAGAAATATTAATTACAAATTAAATTATCAGTGAGACATATCTAATTTAAATTAAACTAGTATACACTAAATAATAAATAATAATTCTCAATATTATTGTTTTCATTATAATTTAAAATATTTATTTTAATTAGTTAATTGTTTATTTTTTTATAAATATTAATTACAAAATAAATTATGAGTTAGATAGATATAATTTATATAAATTATTTTACATCAAAAAAATATAGATAAACTTTTTAAAATAAAAAAAAATTTCAAAAAAAATAATTATTATTAATTAATAAATTTTCCCTTGATTTTGAATTATTTTAGGTTTTCATATTGTATTTTAAGTAATATGAATCTTATTCATTATAGATTTTTAATTTATTTTTTGAGAATTATTAGAATATCTATCAATAAAATTGTTTATATTGAATTTATATTATATATAATAATTATGATTATTATAAATAAATATTGTATTCTCTCTTGAAAAAAATTTAAAAATTATTATAATTTCAATGGTTATAACCTTGAAAATATGATAAAAAATTATAAAAATAATTTTTTTTATTTCATTTTTTAAATAAAGATTATAGACCAATAATGCCTCCTTACTTAAATTAGTAAGCTAATAAACCCCGAAACCCCTAAATACATAAACCTTTTAACATCTATATAGTACTTAATAAATAATAAATCTCATTTTTATGTCTATTTATTATTATTTTAAATATTTATTTTAATTATTCATAGTTTAATTTTTTACAAAAATTAATTACAAAATAAATTTCGAGATAGACAAACATTATTTAAATAATTGATTTTTAATAAAAAAAATATAAGCTTATAAAAAGAAGAAAAATTTTATAAATTAATTATTATTATTTAGTAATATATTTTAATTTTATTTTGAATCATTTTGCGTCATGTAAATATATTTTAATTAAAATTTATATTTTTATTAATAGTTTATTAATTTAATTTTTGATCATTATTATAATATCTATCATTAAAATTGTTTATATTTAATTTATATGATATATAATCAGTAAGATTAATATAATTAATCATGGTATTCACATTTCAAAAAATTTTAAAAATTATCATATTTTCAAAGGTTATAACGTTTGAAAATAGAAAAAATTTTTTAAAAAAAATTTTATTTTTATTATTTAAGTAAAATCTATAAACCACAATATGCCAAAAAACATAAATTGCTAAACTCCTAAACCAATAAACCGGTATTCCATATATAATAAATCAAATATCTCATTTTAATTTGTATTCATTATAATTTTAAATATTCATTTTATTTATTTATTAGTTTATTTTTTATTGAAATGTTAATTACAAAGTAAATAATGAGTGAGACAAATATAATTTTAATAATTTATTTTTTATTCAAAAAAAAATTAAGCGTATAAAAAGAAGTGAAAATTTAAAAACAAAAAATTATTATTTAGTAATATATTTTACTTTGATTTTGAATCATTGTATATAGGTTTTTAAATTATATTTTAATTACTATCAATCTTATTAATAATAGTTTATTAATTTATTTTTTGATCATTATTATACTATCTATCAATAAAATTACTTATATTGAATTTTAATGTTTTATAATTATTAATATTATTATAAATAAATATTATTTTTAGTTTTGAAAAAAAAATTTAAAATTATTATATTTTCAAAGGTTATAACCATCAAAAATAATAAAAAATCTCAAAAATAATTTTTTATATTTTTATAATTTAAATTAAAAATATAAATCACAAAATACCTAAACATTTAAATCTATAGACTCCTAAACCCAAAAACCCCCTAAATACTTAAAGCATTAAACCTATATAACCTATATAATAAATGATAATTATAATATCTATCAATAGTTTATTAATTAATCTTTATCTTATTATTAATAGTTTATTAATTTAATTTTGGATCATTATTAATATATTTATCAATTAAATTGTTTAAATTGAATTTAAATGATATATAATTATAAATATTAATATAACTAATGATTGTATTCACATTTCAAAAAATTTTAAATATTATTATATTTTCATAGGTTATAACCTATGAAAATGATAAAAAATTGCAAATTTTTTTGTTATTTTATTGTTTAAATAATAAGTATAAACCACTAAATGGCTAAACACTTAAATCACTAAACTCAATAATGATAAAACCTCTAAATACTTAAACCATTAAACTAGTATACATTAATAATAAATCATAAATATCATTTAAATTTGTATTCCGTATAATTTTTAATTTTTATTTTAATTATTTATCAGTTTATTTTTAATTTTTATTTTAATTATTTATCAGTTTATTTTTATAGAAATATTAATTACAAATTAAATTATGAGTTAGACAGATCTATTTTAAATTAAACTAGTATACCCTAAATAATAAATAATAAAGCTCAATATTAATGTTTTCATTATAATTTAAAATATTCATTTTAATTATTTATTTGTTTATTTTTATATAAATATTAATTACTAAATAAATTTTTTGTTAGATAGATATAATTTATATAAATTATTTTTAATCAAAAATAATATAGATAAACTTTTTAAAAGAAAAAAAAATTACAAAACAAATAATTATAATTTGGTAATACATTTTCCTTTACTATTGAATCATTTTAGGTTTTCATATTATATTTTAAGTAATATGAATCTAAATCATTATAGATTTTTAATTTATTTTTTTTGATTTATTAGAATATCTATCAAAAAAAGTGATTATATTGAATTTATATTATATTTAATTATTATGATTATTATAAATAAATATTGTATTCACTCTTTAAAAAAAGTTAATAATTATTATATTTTCAAGGATTATAACCTTGAAATTATGAGATAAAATAATAAAAATAAATTTTTTGTTATTTTAAATAATATAGACCATTAAATAAAGCATATAGACCATTAAATGCCTGCTTAATTAAATAAGTTAGCTTATAAACCTTGAAACCCCTAAATACATAAACCCTTTAACATCTATATACTACTTAATGAATAATAAATCTCATTTTTAGTCTATTTATTATAATTTTAAATATTCAATTTAATTATTTATAGTTTAATTTTTTACAAAAATTAATTACACAATAAATTTCGAGCGAAACAAACATTATTTAAATAATTGATTTTTAATAAAAAAAATATAAGCTAATAAAAAGAAGGAAAAATTTAAAAATTAAATATTATTATTTAGTAATATATTTTGATTTGATTTTGAATCATTTTGTATAATGTAAATATATTTTGATTAAAATTTATATTTTTATTAATAGCTTATTAATTTAATTTTTGATCATTATTATAATTTCTATCATTAAAATTGTTTATATTGAATTTATATGATATATAATCATTAAGATTAATATAATTATACATGGTATTCACATTTCAAAAACTTTGAAAATTATCTTATTTTCAAAGGTTATAACATTTGAAAATCAGAAAAAATCTAAATTTTTTTTTTATTTTTATTATGTAAATAAAACCAATAAACCACAATATGCATAAAAAACATAAATTGCTAAACTCCTAAACACTAAAACTCCTAAATAATCAAACCAATAAACCGGTATATTATATATAAAAAATAACAAATCTCATTTAAATTTCTATTCATTATAATTTTAAATATTCATTTTAATTATTTATTAGATTATTTTTTATATAAATGTTAATTACAAAATAAATAATGAGTGAGACAAATATAATTTTAATAATTTATTTTTTATTCAAAAAAAAATATAAGCTTATAAAAAGAAGTAAAAATTAAATAACAAAAAATTATTATTTAGTAATATATTTTACTTTGATTTTGTATCATTGTAAATAGGTTTTTAAATTATATTTTAATTAATATCAATCTTATTAATAATAGTTTAATAATTTATATTTTGATCATAATTATAATATCTATCAATAAAATTACTTATATTGAATTTTAATGTTTTATAATTATTAAGATTATTATAACGAAATATTATTTTTACTTTTCAAAAAAAATTTAAAAATTATTATATTTTCAAAGGTTATAACCTTCAAAAATGATAAAAAATCACAAAAATAATTTTTTTATAATTATATTATTTAAATAAAAATTAAAAATCACTAAATACCTAAACATTTAAATCTATAAACACTTAAACCCCAAAAGCCCCTAAATACTTAAAGCATTAAAAAATAGAACCTATATAATAAAGGATAATTATAATATCTATCAATAGTTTATTAATTAATCTCTATCTTATTATTATTTGTTTATTTATTTAATTTTTGATCATTATTAATATATCTATCAATAAAATTTTTTATATTAAATTTATATGATATATAATTATTAATATTAATATAACTAAAGATTGTATTCACATTTCAAAAATTTTAAATATTATTATATTTTCAAAGTTTATAACCTATGAAAATGAGAAAAAATTACAAATTTTTTTTTGTTATTTTATTGTTTAAATAATACCTATAAACCACTAAGTGCCTAAAAACATAAATCACTAAACTCCTAAACGACAAAACCTCTAAATACTTAAACATTTAAACTAGTATACATTAATAATAAATCATAAATATCATTTAAATTTGTATTATGTATAATTTTTAATTTTTATTTTAATTATTTATCAGTTTATTTTTATAGAAATATTAATTACAAATTAAAATATCAGTGAGACACATCTAATTTAAATTAAACCAGTATACCCTAAATAATAAATAATAAATCTCAATATTATTGTTTTCATTATAATTTAAAATATTCATTTTAATTAGTTATTTGTTTATTTTTATATAAATATTAATTACAAAATAAATTATGAGTTAGATAGATATAATTTATATAAATTATTTTTCATCAAAAAATATAGATAAACTTTTTAAAAGAAAAAAAAATTTCAAAACAAATAATTATTATTTAGTAATACATTTTCCTTTGCTATTGAATCATTTTAGGTTTTCATATTATATTTTAAGTAATATGAATCTTATTCATTATAGATTTTTAATTTATTTTTTGAAATTATTAGAAGTATCTATCAATAAAATTGATTATATTCAATTTATATTATATATTATGATTATTATAAATAAATATTGTATTCACTCTTGAAAAAGATTTAAAAATTATTATATTTTCAAGGGTTATAACCTTGAAAATATGAGAAAAAATAACAAAAATAAATTTTTGTTATTTCATTTTTAAAAAAAGCCTATAGACCATTAAATGCCTGCTTAGTTAAATCAATAAGCTCATAAACTACGAAACCCCTAAATACATAAACCTTTTAATATCTAATACTACTTAATGAATAATAAATCTTATTTTTATGACTATTTATAATAATTTTAAATATTTAATTTAATTATTTATAGTTTAATTTTTTGCAAAAATTAATTACAAAATCAATTTCGAGCGAGAAACACATTATTTAAGTAATTGATTTTTAATAAAAAAAATTTAAGCTTATAAAAAGAAGGAATAATTTAAAAATTAAAAATTATTAATTAGTAATATATTTTTATTTGATTTTTAATCATTATGCGTCATATAAATATAGTTAAATTAAAATTTATATTTTTATTAATAGTTTATTAATTTAATTTTTGATCATTCTTATAATATCTATCATTAAAATTGTTTATATTGAATTTATTTGATATATAATCAGTAAGATTAATATAATTATACATGGTATTCACATTTCAAATAATTTTAAAAATTATCTTATTTTCAAAGGTTATAACCTTTGAAAATCAGAAAAAATCTAAAATTTTTATTTTTATTTTTATTACGTGAATAAAACCTATAAACCACAATATGCCTAAAAACATAAATTGCTAAACTCCTAAACACTAAAAATCCTAAATAATCAAACCAATAAAGTGGTATACCATATATAATAAATCACAAATCTCATTTAAATTTATATTCATTATAATTTTAAATATTCATTTTAATTATTTATTGGATTATTTTTTATATAAATGTTAATTACAAAATAAATAATGAGTGAGAGAAATATAATTTTAATAATTTATTTTTTATTCAAAAAAAAATATATAAGCTCATAAAAAAAGTAAAAATTTAAAAACAAAAAATTATTATTTAGTAATATATTTTACTTTGATTTTGAATCATTGTATAAAGGTTTTTAAATTATATTTTAATAACTATCAATCTTTTTAATAATAGTTTATTAAATTATTTTTTGATCATTATTATAATATCTATCAATAAAATTTCTTATATTGAATTTTAATGTTTTATAATTATTAATATTATTATAACTGAATATTATTTTTACTTTTGAAAAAAAATTTAAAATTATTATATTTTCAAAGGTTATAACCTTCAAAAATTATAATAAATCTCAAAAATAATTTTTTATATTTTTATTATTTAAATAAAAATTATAAATCAATAAATACTTAAACTTTTAAATCTATAGACTTCTAAACCCCAAAACCCCCTAAATACTTAAAGAATTAAACCTATATAACCAATATAATAAATTATAATTATAATATCTATCAATAGTTTATTAATTAATCTCTATCTTATTATTAATAGTTTATTAATTTAATTTTTGATCATTATTAATATATCTATCAATAAAATTGTTTAAATTGAATTTAAATGATATATTTTTATTAATATTAATATAACTAGAGATTGTATTCACATTTTAAAAAATTTTAAATATTATTATATTTTCAACGTTTATAACCTATGAAAATGATAAAAAATTGCAAATATTTTTTTGTTATTTTATTATTTAAATAATACCTATAAACCACTAAATGCCTAAAAACATAAAACACCAAACGCCTAAACGAAAAAAACCTCTAAATACTTAAACCATTAAACTAGTATAGATTAATAATAAATCATAAATATCATTTAAATTTGTATTCAGTATAATTTTTAATTTTTATTTAATTATTTATCAGTTTATTTTTAGAGAAATATTAATTACAAATTAGATTATTAGTGAGACAAATCTAATTTATATTAAACCAGTATACCCTAAATAATAAATAATAAATCTCAATATTATTGTTTTCATTATAATTTAAAATATTCATTTTAATTATTTATTTGTTTATTTTTATATAAATATTAATTACAAAATAAATTATGAGTTAGATAGATATAATTTATATAAATTATTTTTCATCAAAAAAATATAGATAAACTTTTTAAAAGAAAAAAAAATTTATAACAAATAATTATTATTAGTAATACATTTCCTTTGCTATTGAATCATTTTAGGTTTTCATATTATATTTTAAGTAATATGAATCTAATCATTATATATTTTTAATTTATTTTTTTAGATTTATTAGAATATCTATTAATAAAATTGATTATATTGAATTTATATTATATTAATTATTATGATTATTATAAATAAATATTGTATTCACTCTTTAAAAAAATTTAAAAATTATTATATTTTGAAATGTTATAACCTTGAAAATATGAGAAAAAATAATAAACATAAATTTTTGTTATTTCATTTTTTAAATAAAGCATATAGACCATTAAATGCATGCTTACTAAAATCAGTAAGCTCATAAACCCTAAAACCCATAAATACATAAACCCTTTAACATCTATATATGACATAATGAATAATAAAACTCATTTTTTGTCTATTTATTATAATTTTAAATATTCAATTTAATTATTTATAGTTTAATTTTTTACAAAAATTAATTATGAAATAAATTTCGAGCGAAACAAACATTATTTAAATAATTGATTTTTAATAAAAAAAATATAAGTTAATAAAAAGAAGAAAAAATTTAAAAATTAAATATTATTATTTAGTAATATATTTTGATTTTATTTTGAAAAATTTTGCATCTTTTAAATATATTTTAATTAATATTTATATTTTTATTATTAGTTTATTAATTTAATTTTTGATCATTATTATAATATCTATCATTAAAATTGTTTATATTTAATTTATATGATATATAATCAGTAAGATTAATATAATTATACATGGTATTCACATTTTAAAAAAAATTTAAAAATTATCTTATTTTCAAAGGTTATAACCTTTGAAAATCGTAAAAAATCTAAAAAAAAAATTTTTTATTTTTTTTATTTAAATAAAACCTATAAACAACAAAATGCCTAAAAACATAAATTGTTAAATGCCTAAGCAACAAAACTCCTAAATAATCAAAACAATAAACCGGTATACCATTTATAATAAATCACAAATTTCATTTTAATTTGTATTATTTATAATTTTAAATATTCATTTTAAATATTTATCAGTTTATTTTATATAGAAATGTTAATTAAAAATTAAATTTTTTGTGGACAGATCTAATTTAAATTTAACAAGTATACCCTAAATAATAAATAATAATTCTCAATATTATTGTTTTCATTATAATTTAAAATATTTATTTTAATTAGTTAATTGTTTATTTTTATATAAATATTAATTACAAAATAAATTATGAGTTAGATAGATATAATTTATATAAATTATTTTTCATCAAAAAAATATAGATAAACTTTTTAAAATAAAAAAAAATTTCAAATCAAATAATTATTATTTACTAATACATTTTTCTTTGTTTTTGAATCATTTTAGGTTTTCATATTATATTTTAAGTAATATGAATCATATTCATTATAGATTTTTAATTTATTTTTTTAGATTTATTAGAATATATATCAATAAAATTGATTATATTGAATTTATATTATTTAAAATTATTATCAGTATAATAAATAAATATTGTATTCACTTTTAAAAAAAATTAAAAATTTTTATATTTTCAATGTTTATAACCTCAAAATATGATAAAAAATAATAAAAATAAATTTTTTGTTATTTCATTTTTAAAATAAAGTCTATAGACCTTTAAATGCCTGCTTACTTAAATCAGTAAGCTCATAAACCCCGAAACCCATAAATACATAAACGCTTTAACATCTATATACTACTTATTGAATAATAAATCTCATTTTTAAGTCTATTTATAATATTTTTAAATATTCAATTTAATTATTTATAGTTTAATTTTTTACAAAAATTAATTACAAAATAAATTTTGAGAGAGACAAACATTATTTAAATAATTGATTTATTTTTTAAAATATAAGCTTATAAAAAGAATGAAAATTTTAAAAATTAAATATTATTATTTAGTAATATATTTTGAAATGATTTTGAATCATTTTACATCATGTAAATATATTTTGATTAAAATTTATAATTTTATAAATAACTTATTAATTTAATTTTTGATCATTATTATAATTTCTATCATTAAATTTGTTTATATTGAATTTATTTGATATATAATCAGTAAGATTAATATAATTATACATTGTATTCACATTTCAAAAAATTTTAAAAATTATCATATTTTCAAAGGTTATAAACTTCTAAAAATCAAAAAAATATATAAGAAAAAATTTTCTTATTTTTATTATTTAAATAAAATCTAGAAACCACAATATGCCTAAAAACATAAATTGCTAAACTCCTAAACAAAAAACTCCTAAATAATCTAACCAATAAACCGGTATTTCATATATAATAAATCAGAAATCTGATTTTAATTTGTATTCATTATAATTTTAAATATTCATTTTAATTATTTATTAGTTTATTTTTTATAGAAATGTTAATTACAAAGTAAATAACGAGTGAGACAAATATAATTTTAATAATTTATATTTTATTCAAAAAAAAATATAAGCTTATAAAAAGAAGTAAAATTTAAAAACAAAAAATTATTATTTAGTAATATATTTTACTTTGATTTTGAATCATTGTATATAGGTTTTTAAATTATATTTTAATAACTATCAATCTTATTAATAATAGTATATTAATTTATTTTTTGTTCATTATTATAATATCTATCAATAAAATTACTTAAATTGAATTTTAATGTTTTATAATTATTAATATTATTATATCTAAATATTATTTTTACCTTTGAAAAAAAATTTAAAAATTATTATATTTTCAAAGGTTATAACGTTCAGAAATGATAAAAAATCTCAAGAATAATTTTTTATATTTTTATTATTTAAATAAAAATTATAAATCACTAAATCCTTAAACTTTTGAATCTATAGTCTCCTAAACCCCAAAACCCCCTAAATACTTAAAGCATTAAACCTATATAACCTATATAATAAATGATAATTATAATATCTATCAATAGTTTATTAATTAATCTCTATCTTATTATTAAAAGTTTATTAATTGAATTTTTGATCATTATTAATAAATCTATCTATAAAATTATTTATATTGAATTTATATGATATATAATTATTAATATTAATATAACTATAGATTGTATTCACATTTCAAAAATTTTAAATATTATTATATTTTCAAAGGTTATAACCTATGAAAATGATAAAAAATTGCAATTTTTTTTTGTTATTTTATTATTTAAATAATACCAATAAACCACTAAATGCCAAAAAATATAAATCACTAAACTCCTAAACAAATAAACCTCTAAAAACTTAAACTATTAAACTAGTATATATTAATAATAAATCATAAATATCATTTAAATTTGTATCCACTATAATTTTAAATTTTAATTTTAATTATTTATCAGTTTATTTTTATAGAAATATTAATTACAAATTAAATTATCAGTGAGACAGATCTAATTTAAAATAAACCAGTATACCCTAAATAATAAATAATAAATCTCTATATTATTATTTTCATTATAATTTAAAATATTCATTTTAATTATTTATTTGTTTATTTTTATATAAATATTAATTACAAAATAAATTATGAGTTAGATAGATATAATTTATATAAATTATTTTTCATAAAAAAAATATAGATAAACTTTTTAAAAGAAAAAAAAATTTCAAAACATAATTATTATTTGGTCATACATTTTCCTTTGATATTGAATCATTTTAGGTTTTCATATTATATTTTAAGTAATATGAATCTAAATCATTATAGATTTTTAATTTATTTTTTTTGATTTATTAGAATATCTATCAATAAAATTGATTGAATTGAATTTATATTATATTTAATTATTATGATTAATATAAATAAATATTGTATTCACACTTTAAAAAAATTTAAAAATTATTATATTTTCAATGATTATAACCATTAAAATATTAGAAAAAATAAAAAAAATAAAGTTTTTGTTATTTTATTTATTAAATATAGCATATAGACCATTAAATGCCTGCTTACTTAAGTCAGTAAGCTCATAAACCCTTTAAAATCTATATACTACTTAATGAATAATAAATCTAATTTTTTGCCTATTTATTATAATTTTAAATATTCAATTTAATTATTTATAGTTTAATTTTATACAAAAATTAATTACAAAATAAATTTCGAGCGAGACAAACATTATTTAAATAATTGATTTTTAATAAAAAAAAATATAAGCTTATAAAAAGAAGAAAAAATTTAAAAATTAAATATTATTATTTAGTAATATATTTTATTTTTTTTTGAATAATTTTGCGTCATGTAAATATATTTTAATTAAAATTTTTATTTTTATTAATAGCTTATTAATTTAATTTTTGATCATTATTATAATATATATCATTAAAATTGTTTATTTTTAATTTATATGATATATAATCAGTAAGATTAATATAATTATACATGGTATTCACATTTAAAAAAATTTTAAAAATTATCTTATTTTCAAAGGTTATAACCTTTGAAAATCCGAAAAAATCTAAAAAAAAAATTTTTTTATTTTTTATTTTAAATAAAACATATAAACCACAAAATGCCTAAAAACATAAATTGCTAAACTACTAAACAACAAAACTCCGAAATAATCAAAGCAATAAACCGGTATACCATTTATAATAAATCACAAATTTCATTTTAATTTGTATTCATTATACTTTTAAATATTCATTTTAATTATTTATTAGTTTATTTTGTATAGAAATGTTAATTACAAAATAAAAAATGAGTGAGACAAATATAATTTTAATAATTTATTTTTAATCATAAAAAATATATAAGATTATAAAAAGAACTAAAAATTTAAAAACAAAAAATTATTATTTAGTAATATATTTTACTTTCATTTTGAATCATTGTATATAGGTTTTGAAATTATATTTTAATTGCTATCAATCTTATTAATAATAGTTTATTAATTTAATTTTTGATCATTATTGTAATATCTTTAAATAAAATTACTTATATTGAATTTTAATGTTTATAATTATTAAGATTATTATAACTAAATATTATATTTACTTTTGGAAAAAAATTTAAAAATTAATATATTTTCAAAGGGTATAAACATCAAAAATCATAAAAAATCACAAAAATAATTTTTTATAATTTTATTATTTAAATAAAACTTATATACCACTAAATACCTAAACATTTAAACTATAGACTCCAAAACCCCAAAACCCCCTAAATACTGAAAGGATTAAACCTATATAACTTATCTAATAAAAGATAACTATAATATCTATCAATAGTTTATTAATTAATCTCTATCTTATTATTAATAGTTTATTAATTTAATTATTGATCATTATTAATATATCTATCAATAAAAAATTTTATATTCAATTTATATGATATATAATTATTAATATTAATATAACTAAAGATTGTATTCAGATTTAAAAAATTTTAAATATTATTATATTATCAAAGGTTATAACCTATGAAAATGAGAAAAAATTACAACAATTTTTTTGTTATTTTATTCTTTAAATAATACATATAAAGCACTACGTGCCTAAAAACATAAATCAATAAATACCTAAACTACAAAACCTCTAAATACTTAAACCATTAAACTAGTATCCATTAATAATAAATCATAAATATCATTTAAATTTGTATTCAGCATAATTTTTAATTTTTATTTTAATTATTTATCAGTTTATTTTTATACAAATATTAATTACAAATTAAATTATCAGTGATACAGATCGAATTTAAATTAAACCAGTATACCCGAAATAATAAATAATAAATCTCAATATTATTGAATTCATTATAATTTAAAATATACATTTTTATTATTTATTTGTTTATTTTTATATAAATATTAATTACAAAATAAATTATGAGTTAGATAGATATAATTTATATAAATTATTTATAAATATTATATAAATCTCATTTTTATGTCTATTTTTTATAATTTTAAATATTCAATTTAATTATTTATAGTTTAATTTTTTATTAAATTAATTACAAAATAAATTTAGAGCAGGACAAACATTATTTAAATAATTGATTTTTAATAAAAAAAAATATAAGCATATAAAAAGAAGGAAAAATTTAAAAATTAAATATTATTATTTAGTAATATATTTTGATTTTATTTTGAATCATTTTGCGTCATGTAAATATATTTTAATTAAAATTTATATTTTTATTAATAGTTTATTAATTTAATTTTTGATCATTATTATAATATCTATCATTAAAATAGTTTATATTAAATTTATATGATATATAATTAGTAAGATTAATATAATTATACATGGTATTCACATTTCAAAAAATTTTAAAAATTATCATATTTTTAAATGTTATAACGTTTGAAAATCAGAAAAAATTTAAAAAATATTTTATTTTTATTATTTATGTAAAATCTATAAACCACAATATGCCGAAAAACTTAAATTGCTAAACTCCTAAACCAATAAACTAGTATTCCATATATAATAAATCACAAATCTCATTTTAATTTGTATTCATTATAATTTAAAATATTCATTTTAATTATTTATTAGTTTATTTTTTATTGAAATGTTAATTACAAAATAAATAATGAGTGATACAAATATAATTTTAATAATTTATTTTTTATTCAAAAAAAATATAAGCTTATAAAAAGAAGTAAAAATTTAAAAACAAAAAATTATTATTTAGTAATATATTTTACTTTGATTTTGAATCATTGAATATAGGTTTTTAAATTATATTTTAATTATTATCAATCTTATTAATAATAGTTTATTAATTTATTTTTTGATCATTATTATAATATCTATCAATAAAATTACTTATATTGAATTTTAATGTTTTATAATTATTAATATTATTATAACTAAATATTATTTTTACTTTTGAAAAAAAAATTTAAAAATTTTTATATTTTCGAAGGTTATAACCTTCTAAAATGATAAAAAATCAAAAAAATAATTTTTTTATAATTTTATTATTTAAATAAAAATTATAAATCACTAAATACCTAAACATTTAAATCTATAGACTCCTAAACCTCAAAACCCCCTAAATACTTAAAGCATTAAACCTATATAAACTATAAAATAAATGATAATTATAATATATATCAATAGTTTCTTAATTAATCTCTATCTTTTTATTAATAGTTTATTATTTTAATTTTTGATCATTATTAATATATATATCAATAAAATTGTTTAAATTGAATTTAAATGATATATAATTATTAATATTAATATAACTAAAGATTGTATTCACATTTCAAAAAATTTTAAATATTATTATATTTTCATAGGTTATAACCTATGAAAATGATAAAAAATTGCAATTTTTTTTGTTATTTTATTGTTTAAATAATACCTATAAACCACTAAATGGCTAAACACTTAAATCACTAAACTAAATAATGATAAAACCTCTAAATACTTAAACCATTAAACTAGTTTACATTATTAATAAATCATAAATATCATTTAAATTTGTATTCAGTATAAATTTTAATTTTTATTTTAATTATTTATCAGTTTATTTTTATAGAAATATTAATTACAAATTAAATTATCAGTGAGACAGATTTAATTTAAATTAAACCAATATACCCTAAATAATAAATAATAAATCTCAATATTATTGTTTTCATTATAATTTAAAATATTCATTTTAATTAGTTATTTGTTTATTTTTATATAAATATTAATTACAAAATAAATTATGAGGTAGATAGATATAATATATATAGATTATTTTTCATCAAAAAAGAATAGATATACTTTTTAAATGAAAAAAATATTCAAAACAAATAATTATTATTTGGTAATACTTTTTCCTTTGCTTTTGAATCATTTTAGGTTTTGATATTATATTTTAAGTAATATGAATCTTATTCATTATAGATTTTTAATTTATTTTTTGATTTTTATTAGAATATCTATCAATAAAATTGATTATATTGAATTTATATTATATATAATTATTATGATTATTATAAATAAATATTGTATTCACTCTTTAAAAAAATTTTGAATTTATTATATTTTCAAAGGTTATAACCTTAAAAATATTAGAAAAAATAATAAAAATAAATTTTTTGTTATTTCATTTTTTAAATAAAGCCTATAGACCATTAAATGCCTGCTTACTTAAATCAGTAAGCTAATAAACCCCGAAACCCCTAAATACATAAACCTTTTATTATCTCTATACTACTTAATGAATAATAAATCTCATTTTTATGTCTTTATTATAATTTTAAATATTCAATTTAATTATTTATAGTTTAATTTTTTAAAAAATTAATTACAAAATAAATTTCGAGTGAGACAAACATTATTTAAATAATTGATTTTTTTTAAAATATAAGCTTATAAAAAGAAGGAAAAATTTAAAAATTAAATATTATTATTTAGTAATATATTTTGATTAGATTTTGAATCATTTTGCGTCATGTAAATATATTTTAATTAAAATGTATATTTTTAGTAATAGTTTATTAATTTAATTTTTGATCATTATTATAATATCTATCATTAAAATTGTTTATATTAAATTTATATGATATATAATCAGAAAAATTAATATAATTATACATGGTATTCACATTTCAAAAAACATTAGAAATTATCTTATTTTCAAAGTTTATAACCTTTGAAAATCAGAAAAAATCTAAAATTTGTTTTTATTTTTATTATTTAAGTAAAAGCTATAAACGACAATATGCCCAAAATCTTAAATTGATAAACTCCTAAACAACAAAATTCATAAATAATCAAACCAATAAACTGGTATTCCAAATATAATAAATCACAAATCTCATTATAATTTGTATTCATTATAATTTTAAATATTCATTTTAATTTTTTATTAATTTATTTTTTATAAGAAAATGTTAATTACAATGTAAATAATGAGTGAGACAACCTCTCTAGAATCTGGTTGCTCTCCTCTCTAAAATCTGGTTGCTCTCCCTTCTCTCTAAATCCTGCTCTAGTTCCCCTTCGAATTCTTCAAGTTGCAGCTTCTGAAGCTTGGATTATTGGTAATGGATCCTCCAAGCTAGAATTCTGTTTCCCGAATTCTCTAACTCCATGAAGGGACCGCCCGATTTGACGGGACCGCCCGATATGACGGGACCGATCGACTTCGCAACTAAGTCCACTGATTTTAATCGAAATCCCTTGACAATCCTCCCCGACGCCAAGCCTTCTGCTTGTGCTAAGTCCCTAGTGAAGAGACGCCGAAGACGCCTTATCCTTTGTTCCGAAGACGACTCAGGTGCAACTGAGTTTATTGTTGATGATGGCAAAGATTGTAAAGTCATTTACGGTAAGCTTCCCGCTGATGACCCAACTCCCTATCCTTGCTATTCGTCTTCCAATGGAAGCGAAGACACTGGTGGTACACCGAACCAGGATGAATCGCCGAGCTCCAACTCCTCTGTTCCAAGATGCCAGCCACCATCCTCTCACTGTCCGTCAAAGGAAAGTGAGTTCCCGAATCCTTCAAAAAATACCTCTGTTGGTTCTGATTTTAATAAGGCCTCCTCTTCCTGTAATGATGCCACCGAGAATGCTGGTTCCCCCAGTGGAGCTTTTAGCTCCTTCGGGCTTCCAAGCTTCCCTAATGGCGCTTTAGAACCTAAGACTCGGTTACCTACTAAGACTTCAAGAGATGCATTCGATACTTCTTTAAATATCTAGAAATCCCATGGTCTTGAGGAAAAGAAGTCAAAGCTGGATGATTTCCAGCATAATCTGGATCCCATTCTGGACAGAGCCCCCTCTAGAACTTTCGGTAAGACTAAAGCTCCTTGGAGCAGTCTATTCGCCGGCAACAGGACATTGGCCAACACCTCTAAACTTGATTTTATTCCCCCCTCAGTTCCTTGTAATGCTGTGTATGAAGAAAAAGACATGTTTTTAGAACATTGGAGGAATTGCTTGGTTGGTTATTTTGTTACAAAAAGCCCTGGGCAGACATTGTTAAAGAAATTCATGGAGGATCAATGGAATCTTTCTCCCCAAACAATCCAGCACCCTAGTGGCTGGCTTGTCTTCAAATTCAGTAGCCCGGAGGAATGCGACCGTATCTTGAAGGCTGGCCCCTTTCTGGTCTATGGAAGACCTCTATATGTAAAGCCGTTGCCTGTTGGATTTCACTACGGCCTCAAAGAAATGGCCAAGATCCCCCTCTGGATTAAATTGCCAAACTTCCCGCTTCATCTATGGAATCTCATTGGCCTCAGTAAAGCTGCTAGCTGCGTTGGCCGCCCATTGCATATGGATAAATTAACGGCTAATATGTCAAAGATTGCTTTTGCAAGAGTTCTTGTAGAAATCGATCTTGGAAACAAGTTGACTGATGAAATCTTCCTGGAATTTCCTGACGGCTCCAAGATTTCTCAGCCTGTCATCTACGAGAACCTCCCATTATTTTGCAGCCATTGTTCTATTTTCGGCCATACTACTTCCGTCTGCAGAAATTCCAAGATTGCAATTGAAAAGGTTAGTGCAGCTCCTTTATCTCCTCCTTGCCAGGTTGAAACAGAAATTAATCCTCATATCCGAGTAGATAAATCTCAAGAATCTCCTCAAGAAGACATACCGGGCATGATTTCAAAGTCCCCCCCACTAGATGAGAGACCTGCAACGGGAGAAAATTCTGATAATATTGAATGTTATAGTGAACTTGAGGCAAATGTGCAGCGCCCGGATGAGGAGATGGGAAATTTCACCATTGTCAAGGCTCGGAGGAAGAAGAAGGACATTGCTCGGGAAGGTCCTTCCCTTAATCTTCGGAAAAAAGCTCGCCCCAAATCTTCTATGGGCATTGTCCCATATGGCCCAACCTAGAAGAATAAAGGGGTGCCCCCCCTTCTCCTAAGAGGGCACTTTTTGATTTTATTTGTTGAATTTTTTGTCATTTTTCTGGTTTGCTTTGGTGGGTCTTATTGTGGGAGTTTTGGAGGAAGGTCATGGGCGGGTCCCTATCCCCCCATTGAACAATTGATTAAGGGTTTTTTGGGAGAGGTGAGGGCACCTCTAGGCTTGGGTTTGCATATGCATCTCTCTTCATGCATAAATTCTCGCTTTTATCAATGGATTTCTTGCATTACCGGATTTGAGAGGGGTCCTCTTGTAAGGGTAGTTCATGATTGTATGGGTAGGTTAATTTGTATATATGCGATTGGATCACTCTCACTCTCACTTGTTAAGATGCACGGCACTAGCTCTAGGAGGGTGTGTGAGCTGATTTACCTATACTTGCTATCGGCAAGTCCTTATGAAGCATATTGGAATGGCAACTCACTATGTATGGTGTGGCAAACGGGCTTCTACTTGTGGGCTGTATTTTTCTGGTGGTGGCTAAACCCCCATCACGTATGAAGATCGCTTTTTGGAATATGAGGGGTTTTAATTCCCCCTTCAAGCATAATGAAGTCTCCCGGTTATTTAAAGCACATTCGATTGATTTGTTTGCCATTGCGGAAGCGAAAATCACTCATGCTAAGCTTGCATGGCTTATAAAAACCAAGTTCAAAGGCCTCAAGGTTACCGATAACTTCTCTTGTTACAGACATGGAAGATTGCTGGTTTTTTGGGACGGCCGTACAGCTGATGTTTCCATCGTCTCATGCTCTTCCCAACACATTCTGCTTCTTGTAACCGATATTGAAAAGGGGATCATTTTCCACCTATCTATCGTCTACGGATTGCACACTATGGTTAATAGAAGGGCGCTTTGGAACAGCTTAGCTGATCTTAAATCCCTCCGCTCTTCACCCTGGATTGTTATTGGTGATTTTAATTCCCCCCTGTCCGGCTTGGACAGAGTAGGGGGAAAAGCCATCACGAATTATGAATTCCAAGACGCTTTAAATTGCATATCTAGCATTGGCTTGGAAGACATTCCCTATTCTGGAGATTTCTTCACCTGGACCAACGGGAGGGTCTCTAGCAAGTTAGATAGAGCGATGGCTAACCGGGATTGGGCAAAGCTCCAACTAGATAGTCACGTCAGATTCTTGGTGCCCGGAGTTTTCTCGGACCATTGCTTAATGATACTTTCAACCGAGCTCGCGGATAAGGGAAGACTCGTATCCTTCAAGTTTTTCAATATGTGGCTCACACATAATGATTTCCTTCCGCTCCTCATTGATATTTGGAAAACTAAGGTACGTGGTTCTGCGATGTTTCAAGTTGCAACAAAGCTAAAGCAATTGAAAGCCCCTCTTAGGAAGCTAAACGAGAAGCATTTCAGCCATATTAGTACTAGGGTTGTTCTTGCTAAGGATGCCTTGGCTGCAATTCAATCTAACCTACTTGCTCGGCCGGATCCTATCTTGAGAGAAAAGGAGATAAAGCTGAAATTCATCCTTCGGAAAATGGAAGAATGCGAGCTCTCGTTCTTGAGGCAAAAAGCAAAGATAAGGTACCTTAGAAACAGCGATAGATGTAGTAGATTTTTTCATGCGCTGGCTAGCTCTAAGCTTCAAAGGAGTTAGATTGTTACAATCACCAAGGTTGATGGCTGCCTTTCCTCCTCTAAAGCTGATATTGCTGACTCCTTCCTATCGTATTACAAAGAGTTGCTGGGTACTTCCAAAACAAGATCCCCTCTTCAAGCAAGTCTTCTTTCAAGTGGACCTCTACTCAACAATTCTGACCATGGTACTCTCTCTTTAACCTTTTCTTCTGAAGAAATTAAAGCTGCTGTTTTTTCCAAGGGTAAATCGAAATCTCCCGGCCCGGATGGTTTCACGGTGGAGTTCTACAAAGCCGCTTGGAAATATGTTGGTGAAGATTTTGTCAAAGCAATCAAAGAATTTTTTTATACCGGAAGGTTACTAAGGCAAATAAACCATGCTTATATTGCCTTAATTCCAAAATCACCTAATGCCACCATGGTAAAAGATTTCCGGCCTATCTCTTGCTGCAATGTCATTTACAAGACCATTTCTAAACTGATCGCCTCTCGTTTGAAATTGGTTCTTGGAAGCCTAATCAATGCCTCCCAAGGAGCATTTATCAAAGGGCGACTCATTTCTGATAATTTCCTCCTTGCTCAAGGCTTGATCAGGAAATATGCGAGGAAGAGAATATCCCCACGCTGTTTTTTTAAGATCGATATTCAGAAAGCCTTCGACACTGTGGAATGGGATTTCTTGGTTGAGGTACTTCGTTCCCTCAACTTTCCTATCTCATTCATTAATATCATCCATGAGTGCATCAGCACAACTTCTTTTTCGATCTCGGTAAACGGTCAACTGCACGGTTTTTTCAAAGGCAGGAGAGGACTTAGGCAAGGGGATCCTATCTCCCCCTATCTATTTGTCATTTGCATGGAATACCTTTCAAGGTTGCTAGTTTCTTCCATGGATTCAGGGCTGTTTGGTTATCACCCAGGGTGTGAATTTTTCAAATTATCGCACCTTATGTATGCAGACGATCTGATCATTTTCTCCCGCGGTGACATACCTTCCACTTCCATTATACTGGACACGCTCAGCTCCTTCTCAAGGACCTCTGGTTTAGAAATTAACTCCTCCAAATCGAACATCTTCTTTGGAGGAGTTAACCCTATCACCAAGAAGGTGATTTTAGAGAATTCTGGTTTTCTGGAAGGGACCCTTCCGTTCACCTTTCTTGGTGTCCCTCTCTCTTCCAGCCGGTTGATTACCACCCAATTTTCTAACCTACTAGCTAAAATTATCTCGGCCATCCATCAATGGGCTGGGAAAATCCTTTCGATGGCGGGTAGGCTAGAATTATTACGCACAGTTGTGCAAGGGTTTGAAGGCTACTGGTTTTCAGTTTTCTTGCTTCCCTCTTCAGTGATTAACGCTATTGAAGGAGCCTGCAGGAGATTCTTATGGGGTGGCCCCCCCACGGGCAGATACAGACCGAAAGTTTCTTGGGATAAAGTGTGCTCTCCTACTCACCAAGGAGGTTTAGGCATTCTAAACATCTCACTTTGGAATAAGGCGTTCTTTATTAAAACGCTTTGGCGGATCGACAACAAAGAGGACTCTTTATGGATCAAGGAGGTTTAACCACTTTTACCTAAGATCCCACTCAATATGGGATTGCCCAATCTCAAAAGGGGACTCGCCCTTCTGGAAAGCCCTATTGGCGGTCAGGAATTTTTTTCTCTCTAAAGCGGGCTCTCTACATTGTTCCCGTGAACTCATGATAGCTTGGGGCAACAGTGGCAAATTGGTCTCTCTTGCATATTTATACCTTGCTGACTTTTACCTGAAAAAGACGATTCCTTGGACCAGAACCATTTGGATGAAAGGTTTTATCCCTAAGCACGCTGTCACCCTCTGGATCGCGAACCACGGAGGACTAAGAACCAAAGATAAAGCCTTCTCTATTATGAACCTCAACTGTGAATTCTGCTCTAAGTAGGAAACATTTGAGCATCAGTTTTTTGATTATGAATTCTCTAATCTTATTTTGGAAGATATCAAAGCTTGGACGCGAATGAAAGGTAATTTCTCCTCGCTTCCTGCTAGCTTTAAGAAATTTAGCACCCGGTATTGCAGCGATACCCCAATGAATATCATCCGGAAAGCTTGCTTTGCAGCAGCCATCTACCACATTTGGAGAGAACGAAATAGGAGGCTCCACGAGAAAAAATTTCAGAACTCAGAATGGATTGTCAGGCCAATCAAAGTGGAAGTTTTTATTGTTTTCCAACGAGAATGTAATAGAATGAACATGTTGTAGGATGTAAAGATTTTGATAGTTAAGTTTACTTATCAAAAAAAAAATGAGTGAGACAAATATAATTTTAATAATTTTTTTTTATTAAAAAAAAATATAAGCTTATAAAAAGAAGTAAAAATTTAAAAACAAAAAATTATTATTCAGTAATATATCTTACTTTGATTTTGAATCATTGTATATAGGTTTTTAAATTATATTTTAATAACTATCAATCTTATTAATTATAGTTTATTAATTTATTTTTTGATCATTATTATAATATCTATCAATAAAATTACTTATATTGAATTTTACTGGTTTATAATTATTAATATTATTATAACTTAATATTATTTTTACTTTTGAAAAAAAATTTAAAAATTATTATATTTTCAAAGGTTGTAACCTTCTAAAATGATAAAAAATCTAAAATTTAATTTTTAATATTTTTATTATTTAAATAAAAATTATAAATCACTAAATACTTAAACTTTTAAATCTATAGACTCCTAAACCCTAAAACCCCCTAAATACTTAAAGCATTAAACCTATATAACCTATATAATAAATGATAATTATAATATCTATCAATAATTTATTATTTAATCTCTATCTTATTATTAATAGTTTATTAATTTAATTTTTGATCATTATTAATATATCTATAAATAAAATTGTTTAAATTTAATTTAAATGATATATTTTTATTAATATTAATATAACTAGAGATATTATTCACATTTCAAAAAATTTTAAATAATATTATATTTTTAATGTTTATAACTTATGAAATTGATAAAAAATTGCAAAAATTTTTTTGTTATTTTATTATTTAAATAATACCTATAAACCACTAAATGCATAAAAACATAAATCACTAAACTCCTAAATCATAAAACCTCTAAATACTTAAACCATTAAACTAGTATACATAAATAATAAATCATAAATATCATTTAAATTTGTATTAAGTATAATTTTTAATTTTTATTTTAATTTTTTATCAGGTTATTTTTATAGATATAATAATTACAAATTAAATTATAAGTGAGACAGATCTAATTTAAATTAAACCAGTATACCCTAAATAATAAATAATAAATCTCAATATTATTGTTTTCATTATAATTTAAAATATTCATTTCAATTATTTATTTGTTTATTTTTATATAAATATTAATTACAAAATAAATTTTGAGTTAGCTATAATTTATATAAATTATTTTTAATCAAAAAAATATAGATAAACTTTTTAAAAGAAAAAAAAATTTCAAAACAAATAATTATTATTTGGTAAAATATTTTCCTTTGCTATTAAATCATTTTAGGTTTTCATATTTTATTTTAAGTAATATGAATCTAAATCATTATAGATTTTTAATTTATTTTTTTTTGATTAATCAGTATACCTATCAATAAAATTGATTATATTGAATTTATTTTATATTTAATTATTATGATTATTATAAATAAATATTGTATTCACTCTTTAAAAAAATTTAAAAATTATTATATTTTCAAGGATTATAACCTTGAAAATATGAGATAAATAATAAAAATAAATTTTTTGTTAATTCATTTTTTAAATAAAGCATATAGACCATTAAATGCCTGCTTACTTAAATCAGTTAGCTCATAAACCCTGAAACTATTAAATACATAAACCCTTTAACATCTATATACTACTTAAAGAATAATAAATCTCATTTTTTGTCTATTTATTATAATTTTAAATATTCAATTTAATTATTTATAGTTTAATTTTTTACAAAAATTAATTACAAAATAAATTTTGAGTCAGACAAACATTATTTAAATAATTGATTTTTTTAAAAAAAATATAAGCTTATAAAAAGAAGGAAAAATTTAAAAATTAAATTTTATTATTGAGTAATATATTTTTATTTTATTTTGAATCATTTTGCATCATGTAAATATATTTTGATTAAAATTTATAATTTTATAAATAGCTTATTAATTTAATTTTTGATCATAATTTTAATTTCTATCATTAAAATTCTTTATATTGAATTTATATGATATATAATCAGTAAGATTAATATAATTATACATGGTATTAATATTTCAAAATATTTTAAAAATTATCTTATTTTCAAAGGTTATAACCTTTGAAAATCAGAAAAAATCTAAAAATTTTTTTATTATTTTTATTACCTAAATAAAACCTATAAACCACAATATGCATAAAAACATAAATTGCTAAACTCCTAAACACTAAAACTCCTAAATAATTAAACCAATAAACCGGTATACCATATATATTAAATCACAAATCTCATTTAAATTTCTATTCATTATAATTTTAAATAATCATTTTAATTATTTATTAGATTATTTTTTATATAAATGTTAATTACAAAATAAATAATGAGTGAGACAAATATAATTTTAATAATTTATTTTTTATTCAAATTAAAATATAAGCTTATAAAAAGAAGTAAAAATTAAATAACAAAAAATTATTATTTAGTAATATATTTTACTTAGATTTTGAATCATTGTAAATAGGTTTTTAAATTATATTTTAATTACTATCAATCTTATTAATAATAGTTTATTAATTTATTTTTTGATCATTATTATAAATCTATCAATAAAATTACTTATATTGAATTTTAATGTTTTATAATTATTAAGATTATTATAACAAAATATTATTTTTACTTTTGAAAAAAAATTTAAAAATTATTATATTTTCAAAGGATACCTAAAAATTATAAAGGATACCTTCAAATATGATAAAAAATCACAAAAATAATTTTTTTATAATTTTATTATTTAACTAAAAATTATAAATTAATAAATACCTAAACATTTAAAGCTATAGACTCATAAACCCCAAAAGCCCCTAAATACTTAAACCATTAAAACAATATAACCTATATAATAACGGATAATTATAATATCTATCAAAAGATTATTAATTAATCTCTATCTTATTATTAATAAATTATTTATTTAATTTTTGATCATTATTAATATATCTATCAATAAAATTGTTTATATTGAATTTATATGATATATAATTATTATAATTAACATAACTAAAGATTGTATTCACATTTCAAAAATTTTAAATATTATTAAATTTTTCAAAGATTATAACCTATGAAAATGAGAAAAATTAGAAATTTTTTTTTGTTATTTTTTTGTTTAAATAATAACTATAAACCACTAAGTGCCTAAAAACATAAATCACTAAACTCCTAAACGACAAAACCTATAAATATTTAAACATTTAAACTAGTATACATTAATAATAAATCATAAATATCATTTAAATTTGTATTCAGTATAATTTTTAATTTTTATTTTAATTATTTATCAGTTTATTTTGATAGAAATATTAATTACAAATTAGATTATCAGTGAGACAGATCTAATTTAAATTAAACCAGTATACCCTAAATAATAAATAATAAATCTCAATATTATTGTTTTCATTATAATTTAAAATATTCATTTTAATTATTTATTTGTTTATTTTGTATAAATATTAATTACAAAATAAATTATGAGTTAGATAGATATAATTTATATAAATTATTGTTCATCAAAAAAATATAGATAAACTTTTTAAAAGAAAAAAAAATTCAAAACAAATAATTATTATTTGGTAATACATTTTCCTTTGCTATTGAATCATTTTAGGTTTTCATATTATATTTTAAGTAATATGAATCTAAATCATTATAGATTTTTTTTTATTTTTTTTTTGATTTATTAGAATATCTATCAATAAAATTGATTATATTGAATTTATATTATATTTAATTATTATGATTATTATAAATAAATATTGTATTCACTCTTTAAAAAAATTTAAAAATTATTATATTTTTGAGGATTATAACCTTGAAAATATGTGAAAAAATAATAAAAATAAATTTTTTGTTATTTCATTTTTTAAATAAAGTAGATAGACCATTAAATGCATGCTTACTAAAATCAGTAAGCTCATAAACCCTAAAACCCATAAATACATAAACCCATTAACATCTATATACGACATAATGAATAATAAATCTCATTTTTTGTTTATTTATTATAATTTTAAATATTCAATCTAATTATTTATAGTTTAATTTTTTACAAAAATTAATTAATAAATAAATTTCCAGCGAGACAAACATTATTCAAATAATTGATTTTTTATAAAAAAAAATATAAGCTTATAAATAGAAGGAAAAATTTAAAAATTAAATATTATTATATAGTAATATATTTTGATTTTATTTTGAATCATGTAAATTTATTTTAATTAAAATTTTTATTTTTATAAATAGCTTATTAATTTAATTTTTTATCATTATTATTATTTCAATCAATAAATTGTTTATATTGAATTTATATGATATATAATCAATAAGATTAATATAATTATACAACGTATTCACATTTCAAAAAATTTTAAAAATTATCTTATTTTCAAAGGTTATAACCTTTGAAAATCAGAAAAAATCTAAAAAAATTTTTTTTTATTTTTATTATGTAAATAAACCTATAAACCACAATATGCCTAAAAACATAAATTGTAAACTCCTAAATAATGAAACAAATAAACTGGTATACCATATATAATAAATTACAAATCTCATTTAAATTTTTATTTATTATAATTTAAAATATTCATTTTTATTATTTATTAGATTATTTTTTATATAAATGTTAATGACAAAATAAATAATGAAACAAATATAATTTTAATAATTTATTTTTTATTCAAAAAAAAATATATAAGCTAATAAAAAGAAGTAAAAATTAAATAACAAAAAATTATTATTTAGTAATATATTTTACTTTGATTTTCAATCATTGTAAATAGGTTTTTTAATTATATTTTAATTACTATCAATCTTATTAATAATAGTTTATTAATTTATTTTTTGTTCATAATTATAATATCTATCAATAAAATTACTTATTTTGAATTTTAATGTTTTATAATTATTAAGATTATTATAACTAAATATTATTTTTACATTTGAAAAAATATTTAAAAATTATTATATTTTTAAAGGTTATAACATTCAAAAATGATAAAAAATCACAAAAATAATTTTTTTATAATTTTATTATTTAAATAAAAATTATAAATCACTAAATACCTAAACATTTAAATCTATAGACTACTAAACCCCTAAAGCCCCTAAATACTTAAAGCATTAAAACTATATAACCTATATAATAAAGGATAATTATAATATCTATCAATAGTTTATTATTAATCTCTATCTTATTATTATTTGTTTATTTATTTAATTTTTGATCATCAATAATATATCTATCAATAAAATTCTTTATATTGAATTTATATGATATATAATTCTTGATATTATTATAACTAAATATTGTATTCACATTTCAAAAATTTTAAGTATTATTATATTTCAAAGGTTATAACCTATGAAAATCAGAAAAATTACAACATTTTTTTGTTATTTTATTTTTTAAATAATATATATAAACCACTAAGTGCCTAAAAACATAAATCACTAAACACCAAATCGAAAAAACCTTTAAATACTTAAACCATTAAACTAGTATACATTAATAATAAATCATAAAAATAGTTTAAATTTGTTTTCAATATAATTTTGAATTTTTATTTTAATTATTTATCAGTTTATTTTTATAGAAAGATTAATTACAAATTAAATTATCAGTGAGACAGATATAATTTAAATTAAACCAGTATACCCTAAATAATAAATAATAAATCTAAATATTATTGTTTTCATTATAATTTAAAATATTCATTTTAATTAGTTAATTGTTTATTTTTATATAAATATTAATCACAAAATAAATTATGAGTTAGATAGATATAATTTATATAAATTATTTTTCATTAAATAAATATAGATAAACTTTTTAAAATAAAAAAAACATTCAAAAAAAATAATTATTATTTATTAATACATTTTCCCTTGATTTTGAATTATTTTAGGTTTTCATATTATATTTTAAGTATTATGAATCTTATTCATTATAGATTTTTAATTTATTTTTTGAGAATTATTAGAATATCTATCAATAAAATTGTTTATATTGAATTTATATTATATATAATTATTATGATTTTTATAAATAAATATTGTATTCACTCTTTAAAAAAATTTAAAAATTATCATATTTTCAAGGGTTATAACCTTGAAAATATGATATAAAATAATAAAAATAATTTTTTTTTATTTCATTTTTTAAATAAAGCCTATAGACCATTAAATGCCTTCTTACTTAAATCAGTAAGCTCATAAACTTCAAAACACATAAATACATAAATCATTTATCATCTATATACTACTTAATGAAAAATAAATCTCATTTTTATGTCTATTTATTATAATTTTAAATATTTATTTTAATTATTCATAGTTTAATTTTTTACAAAAATAATTACAAAATAAATTTCGAGTGAGACAAATATTATTTAAATAATTGATTTTTAATAAAAAAAATATGATCTTATAAAAAAAAATTTAAAAATTAAATATTATTAGTTAATAATATATTTTGATTTAATTTTGAATCATTTTGCGTCTTTTAAATATATTTTAATTAATATTTATATTTTTATTATTAGTTTATTATTTTAATTTTTGATCATTTTTATAAATAAAGCATATAGACCATTAAATGCCTGCTTACTTAAATCAGTCAGCTCATAAACCCCGAAACCCCTAAATACATAAATGCTTTAACATCTATATACTACTTAATGAATAATAAATCACATTTTTTGTCTATTTATTATAATTTTAAATATTCAATTTAATTATTTATAGTTTAATTTTTTACAAAAATTAATTACGAAATAAATTTCGAGCAGGACAAACATTATTTAAATAATTAATTTTTAATAAAAAAATATATAAGCATATAAAAAGAAGGAAAAATTTAAAAATTAAATATTATTATTTAGTAATATATTTTGATTTTATTTTTAATCATTTTGCATCATGTAAATATATTTTAATTAAAATTTAGCTTTTTATTAATAGTTTATTAATTTAATTTTTGATCATTATTATAATATCTATCTTTAAAATTATTTATATTGAATTTATATGATATATAATCAGTAAGATTAATATAATTATACATGGTATTCACATTTCAAAAAATTTTAAAAATTATCATATTTTCAAAGGTTATAACGTTTGAAAATCAAAAAAAAATTTTAAAAAAATTTTATTTTTATTATTTAAGTAAAATATATAAACCACAATATGCCGATAAACATAAATTGCTAAACTCCTAAACCAATAAACTGGTATTAAATATATAATAAATCACTAATCTCATTTTAATTTGTATTCATTATAATTTTAAATATTATTTTAATTATTTATCAGTTTATTTTTTATTGAAATGTTAATTACAAATTAAATAATGAGTGAGACCAATATAATTTTAATAATTTATTTTTTATTCAAAAAAAAATATAAGCTTATAAAAAGAAGTAAAAATTTAAAAACACAAAATTATTATTTAGTAATATATTTTACTTTGATTTTGAATCATTGTTTATTGGTTTTTAAATTATATTTTAATTACTATCAATCTTATTAATAATAGTTTATTAATTTATTTTTTGATCATTATTATATTATCTATCAATAAAATTACTTATATTGAATTTTAATGTTTTATAATTATTAATATTATTATAACTAAATATTATTTTTAGTTTTGAACAAAAATTTTAAATTATTATATTTTCAAAGATTATAACATTCAAAAATGATAAAAAATCTCAAAAATAATTTTTTATATTTTTATTATTTAAATAAAAATTATAAATCACAAAATACCTAAACATTTAAATTTATAGACTCCTAAACCCTAAAACCCCCTAAATAATTAAAGCATTAAACCTATATAAACTCTATAATAAATGATAATTATAATATCTATCAATAGTTTATTAATTAATCTCTATCTTATTATTAATAGTTTATTAATTTAATTTTTGATCATTATTAATATATTTATCAATAAAATTGTTTAAATTGAATTTAAATGATATATAATTATTAATATTAATATAACTAAAGATTGTATTCAAATTTCAAAAAAATTTAAATATTATTATATTTTCATAGGTTATAACCTATGAAAATGATAAAAAATTGCAAATTTTTTTTGTTATTTTATTGTTTAAATAATAGCCTATAAACACTAAGTGCCTAAAAACATAAATAACTAAACAACTAAATGACAAAACCTCTAAATACTTAAACATTTAAAATAGAATACATTAATAATAAATCATAAATATCATTTAAATTTGTATTCTATATAATCTTTAATTTTTATTTTAATTATTTATCAGTTTATTTTTATAGAAATATTAATTACAAATTAAATTATCAGTGAGACAGATCTAATTTAAATTAAACCAATATACCCTAAAGAATAAATAATAAATCTCAATATTATTCTTTTCATTATAATTTAAATTATTCATTTTAATTAGTTATTTTTTTATTTTTATATAATATTAATTACAAAATAAATTATGAGTTAGATAGATATAATTTATATAAATAATTTTTCATCAAAAAAATATAGATAATTTTTTAAAATAAAAAAAATATTGAAACAAATAATTATTATTTAGTAATACATTTTCCTTTGTAATTGAATCATTTTAGGTTTTCATATTATATTTTAAGTAATATGAATCTTATGCATTATAGATTTTTAATTTATTTTTTGAGAATTATTAGAATATCTATCAATAAAATTGTTTATATTGAATTTATATTATATATAATTATTATAAAAAAATATTGTATTCACTCTTGAAAAAAATTTAAAATTATCATATTTTCGATGATTATAACCTTGAAAATATGATTAAAAATAATAAAAATAAATTTTTTTATTTCATTTTTTTATTATATCCTATAGACCAATAATGCCTCCTTACTTAAATCAGCAAGCTCATAAACCTCGAAACCACTAAATACATAAACCCATTAACATATATATACTACTTAATGAATAATAAATCTCATTTTTATGTCTATTTATAATAATTTTAAATATTTAATTTAATTATTTATAGTTTAATTTTTAAAAAAATTAATTACAAAATAAATTTCGAGATAAACAAACATTAATTATAAAATTGATTTTTAATAAAAAAAATATAATCTTATAAAAAGAAGGAAAATTTTAAAAATTAAATATTTTTATTTAGTAATATATTTTCTTTTTATTTTGAATCATTTTGCATCATGTAAATATATTTTAATTAAAATTTATATTTTTATTAATAGTTTATTAATATAATTTTTGATCATTATTATAATATCTATCATTAAAATTATTTATATTTAATTATATGATATATAATCAGTAAGATTAATATAATTATACATGGTATTCACATTTAAAAAAATTTTAAAAATTATCTTATTTTCAAAGGTTATAACAGTTGAAAATCCGAAAAAATCTAAAAAAAAATTTTTTATTTTTTTTATTTAAATAAAACCTATAAACCAAAAAATGCCTAAAAACATAAATTGTTAAATGCCTAAACAACAAAACTCCTAAATAATCAAAACAATAAACTGGTATACCTTTTATAATAAATCACAAATTTCATTTTAATTTGTATTATTTATAATTTTAAATATTCATTTTAAATATTTATCAGTTTATTTTATATAGAAATGTTAATTAAAAAAATTAAATTATCAGTGCACAGATCTAATTTAAATTAAACCCGTATACCCTAAATAATAAATAATAAATCTTAATATTATTGTTTTCATTATAATTTAAAATATTCATTTTAATTAGTCATTTGTTTATTTTTATATAAATATTAATTACAAAATAATTTATAAGTTAGATAGATATAATTTATATAAATTATTTTTAATCCAAAAAGTATAGATAAACTTTTAAAAAGAAAAAAAAATTTCAAATCAAATAATTATTATTTAATAATACATTTTCCTTTGCTTTTGAATCATTTTAGGTTTTCATATTATATTTTAAGTAATATGAATCATATTGATTATAAATTTTTAATTTATTTTTTTAGATTTATTAGATTATCTATCAATAAAATCGATTATATTGAATTTAGATTATATATAATTATTATGATTATAAAAAATAAATATTGTATTCAATTTTGAAAAAAATTAACAAATTATTATTTTTTCAATGTTTATAACCTTCAAAATATGATAAAAAATAATAGAAATAAATGTTTGGTTATTTCATTTTTTAAATAAAGTCTATAGACCTTTAAATTCCTGCTTACTTAAATCAGTAAGCTCATAAACCTCGAAACCCATAAATACATAAACCCTTTAATATCTATATACTACTTAATGAATAATAAATCTCATTTTTATGTCTATTTATAATATTTTTAAATATTCAATTTAATTATTTATAGATTAATTTTTAACAAAAATTAATTACAAAATAAATTTAGAGTGAGACAGACATTATTTAAATAATTGATTTTTTTTAAAAAAATATAAGCTTATAAAAAGAAAGAAAATTTTAAAAATTAAATATTATTATTTAGTAATATATTTTGATTTGATTTTGAATCATTTTGCATCATGTAAATATATTTTGATTAAAATTTATGATTTTATAAATAGCTTATTAATTTAATTTTTGATCATTATTATAATTTCTATCATTAAAATTGTTTATATTGAAATTATTTGATATATAATAAGTAAGATTAATATAATTATACATTGTCTTCACATTTCATAAAATTTTCAAAATTATCATTTTTACAAAGGTTATAACCTTTGAAAATCAAAAAAAAATCTAAGAAAAAATTTTCTTATTTTTATTAATTAAGTAAAATCTATAAACCACAATATGCTTAAAAACATAAATTGCTAAACTCCTAAACAAAAAACTCATAAATAATCAAACCAATAAACCGGTATTTAATATATAATAAATAACAAATCTGATTTTAATTTGTATTCATTATAATTTTAAATATTCATTTTAATTATTTATTAGTTTATTTTTTATAGAAATGTTAATTACAAAGTAAATAATGAGTGAGACAAATATAATTTTAATAATTTATTTTTTATTCAAAAAAAATATATATTAGCTGATAAAAAGAAGTAAAAATTTAAAAACAAAAAATTATTATTTAGTAATATATTTTACTTTGATTTTGAATCATTCAATATAGGTTTTTAAATTATATTTTAATTACTATCAATCTTATTAATAATAGTTTATTAATTTATTTTTTGATCATTATTATAATATCTATCAATAAAATTACTTATATTGAATTTTACTATTTTATAATTATTAAGATTATTATAACTAAATATTATTTTTTATTTTGAAAAAATATTTAAAAATTATTATATTTTCAAAGGTTATAACCTTCAAAAATGATAAAAAATCACAAAAATAATTTTTTTTAATTTTATTTTTTAAATAAAACTTATAAACCACTAAATACCTAAACCTTTAAATCTATAGAATCCTAAACCCCAAAACCCCCTAAATACTGAAAGCATTAAACCTATATAACCTATATAATAAAAGATAACTATAATATCTATCAATAGTTTATTAATTAATCTCTATCTTATTATTAATAGTTTATTAATTTAATTTTGGATCATTATTAATATATCTATCAATAAAATTATTTATATTGAATTTATATGATATATAATTATTAATATTAATATAACTAAAAATTGTATTCACATTTCAAAAATTTTAAATAATATTATATTTTCAAAGGTTATAACTTATGAAAATGAGAAAAAATTACAAATTTTTTTTTGTTATTTTATTGTTTAAATAATACCTATAAACCACTAATTGCTTAAAAATATAAATCACTAAACTCCTAATCGAGAAAACCTCTAAATACTTAAACATTTAAACTAGTATACATTAATAATAAATCATAAATATCATTTAAATTTGTATTCTGTATAATTTTTAATTTTTATTTTAATTATTTATTAGTTTATTTTTATAGAAATATTAATTACAAATTAAATTATTAGTGAGACAGATCTAATTTAAATTAAACAGTATACCCTAAATAATATATAATAAATCTCAATATTATTGTTTTCATTATAATTTAAAATATTCATTTTAATTAGTTATTTGTTTATTTTTATATAAATATTAATTACAAAATAAATTATGAGTTAGATAGATATAATTTATATAAATTATTTTTCATCAAAAAAATATAGATAAACTTTTTAAAATAAAAAAAATATCAAAACAAATAATTATTATTTAGTAATACATTTTCTTTTGTAATTGAATCATTTTAGGTTTTCATATTATATTTTAAGTAATATGAATCTTATTCATTATAGATTTTTAATTTATTTTTTCGGAATTATTAGAATATCTATCAATAAAATTATTTATATTGAATTTATATTATATATAATTATTATAATTATTATAAATAAATATTGTATTCACTCTTGAAAAAAATTTAAAAATTATCATATTTTCGATGGTTATAACCTTGAAAATATCATAAAAAATAATAAAAATAAATTTTTCTTATTTCATTTTTTTAAATATAGCCTATAGACCAATAATGTGTCCTTACTTAAATCAGTATGCTCATAAACCCCGAAACTACTAAATACATAAACACTTTAACATCTATATTCAACTTATTGAATAATAAATATCATTTTTATGTCTATTTATAATCATTTTAAATATTTAATTTACTTATTTTATAGTTTAATTTTTTACAAAAATTAATTACAATATAAAATTCGAGATAGACAAACATTATTTAAATAATTGATTTTTTTTTAAAAAATATAAGCTTATAAAAAGAAGGAAAATTTTAAAAATTAAATATTATTATTTTGTAATATATTTTCTTTTTATTTTGAATCATTTTGCATCATGTAAATATATTTTAATTGAAATTTATATTTTTATTAATAGTTTATTAATTTAATTTTTGATCATTATTATAATATCTATCATTAAAATTGTTTATATTTAATTTATATGATATATAATCAATAAGATTAATATAATTATACATGGTATTCACATATAAAAAAATTTTAAAAATTATCTTATTTTCATAGGTTATATAACCTTTGAAAATCCGAAAAAATAAAAAAAAATTTTATTTTTTTTATTTAAATAAAACCTATAAACCACAAAATGCCTAAAAACATAAATTGTTAAATGCCTAAACAACAAAACTCCTAAATAATCAAAACAATAAACTGGTATACCATTTATAATAAATCACAAATTTCATTTTAATTTGTATTATTTATAATTTTAAATATTCATTAAAAATATTTATCATTTTATTTTATATAGAAATGTTAATTACAAATTAAATTTTAGTGGACAGATCT
Organism: Sapria himalayana; assembly: GCA_029783825.1. NCBI lineage: Eukaryota > Viridiplantae > Streptophyta > Magnoliopsida > Malpighiales > Rafflesiaceae > Sapria > Sapria himalayana. The sequence continues at coordinate 40,453 of JAREIK010017053.1, forward strand.
AATTTAAATTAAACGAGTATACCCTAAATAATAAATAATAAATCTCAATATTATTGTTTTCATTATAATTTAAAATATTCATTTTAATTAGTCATTTGTTTATTTTTATATAAATATTAATTACAAAATAAATTATGAGTTAATAGATATAATTTATATAAATTATTTTTAATCCAAAAAGTATAGATAAACATTTAAAAATAATAAAATTTTCAAATCAATTAATTATTATTTATTAATACATTTTCCTTTGCTTTTGAATCATTTTAGGTTTTCATATTATTTTTTATGTAATATGAATCATATTCATTATAGATTTTTAATTTATTTTTTTAGATTTATTAGAATATCTATCTATAAAATTGATTATATTGAATTTATATTTTATATAATTATTATGATTATAATAAATAAATATTGTATTCACTTTTGAAAAAAATTTAAAAATTATTATCTTTTCATTGGTTATAACCTTGAAAATATGATAAAAAAATAAAAATAAATATTTTGTTATTTCATTCTTTAAATAAATACTATTGACCTTTAAATGCCTACTTACTTAAATTAGTAAGCTCATAAACCCCGAAACCCATAAATACAGAAACCCTTTAACATCTATATACTACTTAATGAATAATAAATCTCATTTTTTTGTCTATTTATAATATTTTTAAATATTCAATTTAATTATTTATAGTTTAATTTTTTACAAAAATTAATTACAAAATAAATTTTGAATGAGACAAACATTATTTAAATAATTGATTTTTTTTTTAAAAATATAAACTTATAAAAAGAAGAAAAATTTTAAAATTTTAATATTATTATTTAGTAATATATTTTGATTTGATTTTGAATCATTTTCCATCATGTAAATATATTTTGATTAATATTTATAATTTTATAAATAGCTTATTAATTTAAATTTTGATCATTATTATAATTTCTATCATTAAAATTGTTTATATTGAATTTATTTGATATATAATCAGTAAGATTAATATAATTATACATGGTCTTCACATTTCAAAAAATTTTAAAAATTATCATATTTTCAAAGGTTATAACCTTTGAAAATAAAAAAAAATCTAAAAAAAATTTTCTTATTTTTATTATTTAAGTAAAATCTATAAACCACGATATGCCTAAAAACATAAATTGCTAAACTCCTAAATAATCAAACTAATAAAGCGGTATTTCAAATATAATCAATCACAAATCTAATTTTAATTTGTCTTCATTATAATTTTAAATATTCATTTTAATTATTTATTAGTTTATTTTTTATAGAAATGTAAAATTAC
>JAREIK010017054.1:0-30000 GCA_029783825.1 Sapria himalayana
TAATTATGTAAATATTGCACAGTATAAGTTATTAAATGATTTAATTTTTTGTTAATTATTAATTATCAGTTATAGTTTATATTTTATTCAATTTTATATAAAAATATTAACTTATTAATAATAAATTTTAAAATTAATTTAATTCTGAATATAGTTTTGAAATTAAATTAGCTAGGGAAAATTCCATACCTAATTTAACAAATTTCCGAAGCTAATTTAGCAAATTGCCCTAGATAATTTAGCTAGGGATATCTTTATTTTAGCAAGAGATTTTTTCGTCTCTAAATTTATTTTGCTAGGGACTATTTCCATCATTAATATTTATAGACGAACACTTTAGATTGAGAAAGCTTTAATCATTTTATCCGTTTAGTGATGGAAACTCTCATTTAGCTTGCTAATTTAACTAGAGAAAATATTTTTTTAGCTAGGGATTTTTTCGTCACTAAATTATTAGCTAGGGACACTTTCCTCACTATATTTAAGCGACGGGTACTTTAGATTGGGAATGGTTCGATTGTTAATTTGTTGATATATCTCATTTAGCGATGGAAAACACCCATTTAGCTAGGGAATTTTTTTGTAGCCATATGGGATTTTTCATTATGTGTATTATCTATATGTCTAGTTATCTAACTATTTATTTATCTATCTATCTTTCTATCTATCTATAAATCTTTCTATCTATCTATCTATCTCTCGTTCAATCTATTTATCTATAAATCAATCATTCTATCTATCTATCTATCTATCTATTTGTCTATCTATCTATCTACCTATCTATGTATCTTACTATTTATCTTTTAGTCTATCTATCTATCTATCTATGTGTCTTTCTATCTAACTTACTATCTATCTATATATATATATATATATATATATATATATATATTTATTTATTTATATCTATTTAGCTATTTATCTATCTATATATCTATCTATCTATTTATTGATTTGTATTTTTATTTGTCTATTTATCTATAAAATAATCTATCAATCACTATGTCTATCTATGTGACTATCAATATGTCTATCTATCAGTATATCAATCTATCTATTATTCTATCTATTAGTATTTCTATCAATATGTCTATCAATTAGTCTATCTATCTATCTATCTATTTATCTATAATTCTATCTATCTATCAAATGATCTATAATTCATTCAATCAATCATTAATCTGTCTATCTTAGTATCTATGGATTTGTCTGTCTATCTATATATCTGTCTATCTATCTATTTGTCAATCTATAAATCTATCTTTCTATCTATTTGTGAAATTGTTTGTTTGTTTGTATTTCTGTGAATCTATCTAATTGTCTATCTTTTATTCTATCTATCTATAAATATATATATCAATCTGTCTATCAATTTTTCTATCAATTTATCTATCAATTTGTCTATGAATCTATCAATCAATCAATCAACCAATCTATCTATCTATATTTATATCTATATATCTATCAATCAATGTATCAATCTTTTTTTATAAAGTTTGTTTTATTAATTATAAGAGCCTCTCTTTTGGCGGAGGAAAACCGTTTTTACAAACTAAAGATCTACCCCATTTCCCTTTACACCCTTGTCAAGTAAAACAATGTATAAAGTAACTTAACAAAGCTTGAAAAAAACATCTTTAATATTCTCTTTAGATAGATCTCGTGTTGTATATCTTGCTTATGCTTCTCCTTCTCTTCCTGTTAAGTCCACATGTATTCCCTTTTCAGCTACATTGTTTCTTTAAGATTTTACAGCATAGCAGCATGCATCCTTATTTAGCAAAATTTAGCAAAATTTAGCAAAATTAAGCAGAATTTGGTAGCATCCCCATAGCCTGTATTCACCCATAGCATCCACATTTCGACAGCTTTAAATTTGCCAACTTTGTTGCTTTTTCAAGTATCAGCCTTGCTTAAATGTCCATGCAGTTTATTTTTCCTGTTTAGTCATCCCTCAGGACCGGGTGACTCCTAATCCCATGTGTACCGCTCTAAACTACAGTTGCATTACAAGCAAACAAACAGTAAACATAAAATTTAGCAGAATTTTGCAGCCTATATTCACCCATTGCATCCTTTCAAAAAGGTTTAAAGTTTGCCAACTTTGCTGCATTTTCCAGTATCAGCCTTGCTTGACTCTTAATCTTATGTGTTTAGCTCTTAGCCTTCAAGTGCTAAGGCAAAAAACTACAGCTTCTTTATATCTGCACAGAATGTTGGTACAGTCTAGAAAGACTATATCAACATCTCTCCCTTTAAATCCTTCTCCATCGCTTCATATCTGCAAAAGTTTAGTTAAGGTGGAAAAAAAACACCAAGCTTTCAACCTAGCTTGTGTGCACAGCTTTGCCTATCCTCCAATCCCCTGTGAACAAAAACTTCAAAATAATAAACTGTCCACATATAAAGTATAAATTTGTAAAATACAGATTGTGTAGACAAATCTGTGAGTGCAGATATATGTATCTGTAAAATCCAAGACTTTTCAGAGTTACTCTTTAATCCTGCTAAATTCTAACATCTATGAATGCAGATATCTGCACAGAAGACAAATCTGTGCAGATATTGCTTCAAGTGTCTTAGCGCCCTTATGAATGCAGATATCTGCTAGATCCAAGACCCTTATGAATTATAACAACTTAATCCTCCAATCCCTTCAGGACCCTTATGAATGCAGATATCTGCTCAATTCTAACATCTATGAAAGCAAACCAAATAGTCTCTTAAGTGCCTCAGCACTTGAAGACAAATCTGTGAATGCAGATATATGCAGATTATGTAGACAAATCTGTGAATGCAGCAAAGTTTGCCAACTTTGCATTTTCAAGTATCAGCCTTGCTTGAATCACTTATCAGGGATTTTAACATCTATAAAATCTACAAAAACATCAGATTTTTACTTCCCCACAGGACCAGGGAACCTTCATTTTTTTTCAAGCAACACGAAATAAAATAATACAATACAACACTAACAGAATTATTTAGTCATCCCTCAAGACCAGGTGAATCTCAATCTTATGTGTTCAGCTCTTAGCCTTCAAGTGCTAAGGTAAAACTGCAGCTGCATTTCAAGCAAACCCAATAGAAACCAAATTAGCAGAATTACTGTCTTCAAATGCTAAGACAGTAAACATAACCATTTAGGCATCCCTCAGGACCAGAATGCCTCATGCAAACCTTCCTTATATCTGCACAGAATATTGGTACAGTCTAGAAGGACTATATCAACATCTCCCTTTAAATTCTTCTCCATCGCTTCATATCTGCAAAAAGGTTAGTTAAGGTGGAAAAAAAACACCAAGCTTTTCAGCCTAGATTGTGTACACAGCTTTGCCTGTCCTCCAATCCCCTATGAACAAAAACTACCATATCTTGAGACCCTATTACCCCTATCCATGATTAAACTTATACAACATAAAGTTAAAGCTCCACAGAATTGTCGATTTCTCATCCTTAACATTCTGCAAGAAAAGGTCAGAATACATATTATCCTGCAAGGAAAGTCAAAGTGCAACCTTTCTAAAGTATCTAATTCTGCCGAAATGCAGAATTAGCACATATTTTGGGTATGCAAAATTTCTAAATTACATACATATTATCTTAACACCCTTACATTTTAGCTAACCTGCAAGGGAAGTCAAGATACATATTTTAAAGTACTCATTATTTCTGCACAATCCATCAGAAAGTTGAGGCTTTGTTATACCTTCGTGGTCTATTTATTTGTCCTAATATAAGGAAAACCCATTTTATCTAAACATGCTATTCCCTTTAGTTTGTTTGGCATGAGTTTCTCATTATATTCTATATCTCCTCTGGTGGTGCCTATTTTAGATAGACTGTCCGCTAGATTATTAGCTTCTCTATATATATGTATTATTGAGGCCTTCAGTTCATTCATAAGACCAAGAATTACTTCTAGATCCTCTTCATACCTCCATAATATTTTCTTATTGATTACTGTTCAACTAGTAATTTTGAGTCTACCTGAACTTCAATGTTTTTAAAGTTAAACTGCTTACATATCTCTAACCCTGATTTTAATGCTCTAATTTCTGATTCTAAAGCCGAGGAGGCTCTACTAGATCTGGTGAAAGCTCTCTGTAATGTGCCTGTATGATCTCTTATTACCCCGCCTCCTCCTGCTATTCTAGTGTCCCTGCTAAAACTCCTATCCGTATTAAGTGAGAGTTTACCAACCGGCGGAGCATTTCACTGTATACATTTAGCCCATTGTTGTTTTAAAACTTTATATGTGAGATCCCATTCTTTCTCAAGCTTCTTTTCTTGTTTCATTTCCTGAATAACTATCGGTTTTATTAGTGATATATTACATATCTCCTTTCTAATATCTTTTATAATTTCTGTTAAATTCATCCTTATATTTTCAAATTTACTTTTGTTTCGAGATTTCCATATGCACCAAATAATTAGATGCGGCAGTTTCTGATTAAGCCATTTCCTGGTGGGGCTTTTCAGTGTTCTCCTTTTCCCATTTTTTAACTTTATCTATTAATCCATCATCTATTTTACATATTCTTTTTTCCCCTTCCATCTCTCTCCATATTTCTGCTGCGATGGGACCATTAGAAAGCAAATGATCAGTGGTTTCAACCGCTTGTGAACAGCATTCGCATCTTGATGCCATGTTTATTCCTTTCTTTTGTATATTTCTATCTACCGGTATAGCATTCATTAAGGCCTTCCATGTGAAGGAGCACATTTTTTGCGGTATGTTTTCTTGCCATACCCATTTAAATAGAGTTTGAGCCGATTTTTTCTTTCTGACCAAATCTTTTGTGGACTTGAGGGAGAAGTTTCCTTGTGGTGTTAATGTCCATTTCCAGCCGCTCCTCTTTAGTATAGAGTGTGAGTCTACTATCACTTTTTCTTTTACCATTGACTTCCAACTGTTCGAGACTTTCTTAGTGGTCTTATTCTTATTATCTAAATATCTTGCCCGCATATATTTATCCCAAAGATTATCGCTTTCTTTAAGTCTCCACCAGCTTTTGCAGTCCCAGGCACCTGCCGAGTCCTGGAGGCTCATTAGACCTAATCCTGCTTCCTCTTTCGGATAACAGATACTTTTCCAGTCCTTCCAATGTAGTTTATTTCTGCCTTGTTTTTTACCCCATAAGAAGTTGGCCATTTCCGATTCGAGTTTTTTAATAAATTTTTTTGGGGGATGCATCACTGATAAAATGTGCGTTAGCGTGCTTTGTAATACATGTGACAGCAGCATTATCCTCCCCCCAAATCCCAGTAGCTCTTCTTTCCATCCTGCTATTTTCTTTCTTAGCTTGTCTTGAAGGTAACTTAGATATTCTTCCTTCAACCTCCCCTCATATATCGGACAACCTAAATACATTAATGCCCCTTTAATTTCTGCAAAGCCTGTAATATTTTTTATTTTATCTACTAACTTTAATTTTGCATTTTTAGCAAGCATGAACTGACATTTACTTTTATTAACCATTTGGCCTGTCTCTTTTTCAAAAATTTGAAGAAGATCCATAAGATTCATTAAAGACTTTATGCTAGCATTAGTAAATATTATAAGGTCATCTGCATAAGCTAAACAGCCTATTCTGGGTGTATTCCTTGGTTGTCTGAATGACAATATTTTACCTTCAGATATTTTCTTATTCAAGTTACGTATTAATAGTTCTAAATAGATATCAAATAGAAGGGGGGATAACGGATCCCCTTGCCTTAAACTTTTATTTGGTTTAAATTCCTCACTTAACTTACCATTTACCAGGACTCTTACCCAAGTACTTGAAATGCATCTATATATTAGATCTATGGTCAGCTCAGAAAATCCAAACCTTCTTAACACAAAGCAAAGGGTATCCCATTCCACTCTATCGAAGGCTTTCGATAGATCTAATTTGAACACTAAGTTTTTTCCTCTAGACTTACTTCCTATTTCTTTCATCATTTCTGATGCAAGCTTTATATTTTCTATCATTAATCTATTTTTAACAAAGCCCGTTTGTTCCTGAGATATTATTGAAGGTAAAATTAAGCTTAGCCTATTTTGTAATATTTTTGCCAGTATTTTATAATTAGCATTGAATAAACTTATTGGTCTATAATCCTCACATTTCTGTGGTGATTCTTTTTTTGGAATTAATACTATAAAAGATTTTGCCCATGCTTTTGGGATTTCCGCACCTACAAAAAAACTTGCAATTGCAGGGACTAGCTCAATTTTAATCGTATTCCAGTTTACCTGAAAAAAATAATTGTTCCAACCATCAGGTCCTACTGCACTATCTTTATCCAGACTAAGAACAGCCTCTTTAACTTCTGGTTCTTCTGGGATCAATTCCATTAATTGATTTTGAGCTTCCATAATGGTCGCCCTAATCTCTTGCATTAGAGAATTATCTGTCCTACATGACTGACTACATAGTTGATTTTCAAAAAAACTTTTAAAGAGAGCTCCTATTTCCTTTTCATTTTCTACCCATTTTCCTTCTTTATTTATTAGACCTTTAATTTTATTTTTTTGAGATTTTATTTTAGACATACTATAAAAAAATTTGGTATTACGATCCCCATCTTTTAACCAGTTTATTTTTGCTCATTGTTTCTGGTAAATTTCTTCCATGTGTAGTTTCAATCTCAGTTCTCCTTTAGCCTTACTTAATTCTATCCGAGTTTCATTATTATTAGAGGAGTCAAAATCTTGCTCCAGCTTGGCTACTTTTTCTTCTAGTTTTTTTAGCTCCTGATTTAATTTCCCAAAAACCTCTTTATTCCATGTTTTTAAACAAGCTTTTAGCCTCAGAAGTTTAATTGATAGAGCTTGCATCGGTTTACCCTCCGCTGGCTCTTTCCAGGACTCTCTGACAAGTCCTGCAAAGCTCTCATGCTTTACCCACATATTTTGAAATTTAAAATTAGATGTATTACCCTGGTTTTTTTGAATCGTGATAAGTAGGGGGCTATGGTCAGAGCAAGTTCTATTTAGGTGTCTAAGCCCCGTAATTCCTTGTGAGGTGACGCACTTTGTGTTACACATAATCCTATCCAGTCGAGCCCAGATGACTCCTCTTTTTTTCGAATTATTGCACCAGGTATATCTCGAACCAGTGAAATCTATTTCCATTAGATTGGTAATGGCTATTGTGTCATTAAATTGTTTCATGGCTACCGTATCCGGTGGTTTGCCACCCTTCTTTTCTTGAGGGCTTCTAATTATATTAAAGTCGCCTCCTATTATCCAAGGTGAATTTCTACTTGCTATATCATTCATTTCTTCCCATAAAGCCAACCTAGATTGTTTATCATTTTTTGCATAAACTGCTGAGATTATTTGATCTGTGCTCTTATCTAATTTGAAATGTACTATTTGTTCAGTATCTTTTATTATTTCAATTTTCAATTTACTGTGCCATAAAATCCAAAGTTTACTATTTAGGTTAGCATAAGCATTATTAAATCCTAAAATTTCTCTATATTTATTTAGTTGATCTTGCAGGACCATTGGTCCTGCAATAATCATTAATGAGATTTTATGTTCTTTAGTTAAAAGTCTTAATCTATTTATCGTGGGGCTATTAGCTATCCCCCTAACATTCCAATATAGACATCTATCCATTAAAAACTAATTTAGCTTGGGCTCGAGTTGTACACTTAGATTCATAAGACATGTTAGCATATATTTTCGTATTTCTTGTTGTTTTAGGAGTGTGTGGAATTTAATACCTAATCTCCTTATATTTTACCTGTTTTCCTAGCACCATGGCCATTTGCTTTAGGGCCTCCATGGATTGGGTTCTTGAAAGATTCCCCCAGTCTTCATTATAAATATGTATATCGTCCTTTGCTTTCACCTCAGGCTCATCTTGAGATACATCACCCTTGTGACTTGAAGGGCAACTAAAAATTACCGATTCTTCTTCAGGAAAATCTAGAATATCCTCATCTATCCACGCATAATCATCAAGTTTTTCTTTCAATACAATTCTTGTTTTAGATGTTTTTTTATATTTTCTCTTGTATTTTACCTCCTCCCATCCTTTTATTAAACTAACATCATTTTCTATCCCCAAGTTAGTCTCTCTCACGGGTCCTTCTTCTTGGGTAATATTTGGATAATCTGGTGGGATGCTTGAGTCCAGATCTCCCTTCGGCTGGTTTTGTTTGAGAAGTGAGGCCTCCTCTTTCCTTACCCAATGCATCACCTTCCTACCTCCTCCTTCGTGCTGCTGCTCATTGTTATGCTCTTCTTTCCCCACCTTGCACGAGAAATTTTCATGCCCGAGCCTCTTACATTTTGAACAGTAGGGAGGAAGGCTTTCGGGAATGACAGCTTGCCAAAACCCCTCGGCCTGTTCTCCTTCACCACTACCTATCCATATTTTGTCAGGCGGTTTAGTTAAGAGGTTTAGCTCGACACATAGACGTGCTTTGTTCGGCCTTGACATGGTTCTTGTGGATTCATCTCATAACATGGGCATACCCAAACACGATGAAATTGCGTAAAGAGATGTTTCAGAGAAAAGATGGAGTGGCAGAAAAGGCAATGTAAACCATACCGGGGCTATAGGCGCCTCTTCAAGAGGAGTAAAATCCTTTGTCCACTTCAGTATACGCATGGGGAAGCCGTCAACTTGCCATAATCCACGCTGCCATAGGCGATATTGATCTTTCAGTAGAGAGCATTGCAGCACGACATGTTTGGCATCGAAATCAGCAAATTTCACCTTCCCCTTGAGCTTTAAATTGTCGATGAATTTCTGAACTCCAATCTCACGAGGCCTGCCGTGAGAGAACTTACCAACGAGCATATATTCGAAAGGTTCTAAGAGCCTTTGAGATTCTTCGGCAGAGAAGATGATAGCCGGGAGCCCATTTTTGTTCCCTATAATTCGTAAAATCGGCGCGGTTCCCTTTACCATCGAGGCAAAAGACTTATTATTTAATAATAAGTCAGATTTTTCCATTCTCACCTTGAGTTGGGCTTGGTTTGAGCAGCAATGGAGTTTTCTCCTTTCTTTGTTGCACAATCTAGTAGTTACACAACACTATACACCTATTGTATCGAACAACAATTCACGAAGCAATTTGCACACTAAATCCCTCAACTATTCGCATAACAGTTTATTCCATGTAATCGCTAGAGAAGAAAGCAAAACAGTTTATTCCAGGTAATCGCATAACAGTTTATTCATACTTGTTCATGTTCCCATAACAGTTTTCCCATAACAGTTAGCACATAATAACACTTTGCAAATACAACAATTCGCGAAGCAATTCACAAAGCAATTTATGCAATAGTTCTCCCAACTAACAGTTTATTCAAGATATTCGCAAGATAATCGCAAGAGAACCTGTAACGAAAGCAATTCACTAAGCAATTTGCACAATAAATCATTCGACAAATTCACATACCCGTTTGTTTATTCAAGATATTCGCAAGATAATTCGTTAGAGAGAAAATCACGAGAGAACCTTAAATTATCTGGGAGATACAGTACGAGCACGAATAAATAAGGAAACCATGGTTACAGAGGGAAGCGAAATGCACAAGATACTACCACTACTTGATGATCTAGCACATGGAGTGTTCCGTGTCAAAATAATCAATGTATCAATCTCTTTATAAATAAATCAATCTATTTGTCTATCTATTAGTCTATCTACCTATCTATCTATATATGTGGTCTTTCTATTTGTCTATCTATTTGTCTATCTCTCTATCTATCTATCTAACTATCTATCTATCTTTGTAAGTATCTATATGTCAATCTATCTATCTAACTATCTCTTTATCTTTGTAAGTATCTATATGTCTATCTATCTATCTATTTATCTCTCTATTCATATTTCTATCGGTCTATTTGTCTATCTATCTATTTACTATTTAACTTTTTATCTATATACTTGTCTATCTATCTGACTTTCTATCTATTTGTCTGTCTATCTATCTATTTATCTATCTTTCTATCTAACTTAGTGTGTATTTATCTATCTTTCTTTATATCTATCTGACTATTTATCTGTCTATTATTTGTCTATGTATCTAAATATTTATCTATCTATCTATCTATCTTTTTATCTATCATCTATCCATCTGACTATATTTGTGTCTATCTATATATCTATCTATATGTCTATCTATTTTAATATCTATCTATATATCTATATGTCTATCAATCTTTCTATCTATTTGACTTTCTATCTATCTATGTATATATCTATATATCTATATATCTTTTTATCTGTCTATCTATGTGTCCATATATCTATCTAACTATTAATAAATTAATCTATCTATCTATGCATTTATCAGTCTACTAATCTATCCATATATGTTTCGATCTCTCTGCCTTTCTATTTGTCTATCTATCTATCTATCTATCTATCTGTTTATCAATCTGTATGTTAATCTGCCTATCAATCTATCTAGCAATCTATAAATAAATATTTCTTTTAAAATCTCTATCAATTTTTTTATCAATTATCATTCTATCAATCTATGTATATCTCGCTCTATCAATGTGTCAATCAATCTTTTTATAAATCTATCTTTTTATATATCTATCTATTTATCCATCAATATTTATATTTATCATTATGTTTGTTTATCTATCTATCTATCTATCTATCTGTGTGTCTCTCTATATGTCAATTTATCTATCTCTCTTTATATCAATTTTCCTATCTATTTGTTTGTCTATCTATTTATCTATCTATTAATCTATCTAATTGTTTATATATCTATCTATTTATATGTCAATCTATCTATCTATCTATCAATCTATTTGTCAATCAATCAATCTATCTATCTGTCAATCTATCTAATCAATCAATCTATCTATCTATCTGTCTGTCTGTATGTCTAAATATCTATCTACCTATCTATTTGTATATCAATCTATATATCTATCTATCTATCTATTTTTCTATCTATCTATCTATATGTGTCTCTATTATATCTATCTGTCTATCTAACTGTCTATCATTTTATCTATCTATCTATCTATCTATCTTTCTATGTATCTTTCAATTTGTCTATCTATTTGCCTATATTTCTATATGTCTACCTACCTACCTATCTATCTGCCTATCTATCTATCTATCTGCATATCTATCTATCTATCTATCTCTCTATCTATCTATTTATCTATCTATATATCATTCTATTGATCTATCTGTCTATTTTATTTCTATCTGTCTATCTATCTATCTATCCATCCATCCATCTATCTATCTATCTATCTATCTATCTGCCTATCTATTTGTCTATCTATATTTTTATATATCTAAATTTATATTTCTCTATCTATATATCTATTTATATATCTGTATGTCTGTATATCTATCTATCTGTCTATATATATATATATATATTTCTTTCTATCTATCTATCTATCTTTTTATCTATCTATATGTCTATCTATCTATCTCTCTATCTTTCTAACTATCTTTCTATCTATCTATATATATATTTATCTTTTAATGTATATCTATCTATCTATATATCTATTTGTCTATCTATCTATCCATCCATCGATCTATCTATCTATCTATCTGTATTTCAATTTGCCTTCTTATTTGTCTAATAATCTATTGATCTACAAATCTTTTTGTCTATCTATCTATCTATCTATAAGTTTATCAATCTGTCGATTTATCTATCTTTCAATATGTTAATAAATATATTAATCAATCTATCTATCTATGAGTCTATCGATCTGTATATTAATTTGTTTATCAATTTTTATAAAAATTTGTATATCAACTTGTTTATCAATCTATCTATCAAAATTTATTTCAATATGTCTATCAATCTATATTTCAATCTATCAATCTATCTATTTATATATTTGTCTTTTTATTTATCTATTAATCAATCAATCATTCATTCTATCTATTCATCTATCTAACTTTCTGTTTATCAGTCTTTCTATCTATTTTTTATCTATCTATCAATCTACTTATCTATCTATCTATATATCTTTCTATTTGTCTATCTATTTATCTATTTATCTATCTATCTATCTATCCATCTATCTGTCTATCTATCTATCTATCTAACTATATATCTATCTATTTGTCTATTTATCTATAAATCAATATATCTATCTATTTGTATATCTTTCTATATATCTATCAGTCTATATATCTCTATATCTAATTATCTATATATCTATATGTTTATCTATCTATCAATCTATCTCTCTATCTATCTGTCTATCTATCTATCTATCTTTTAATCTATCTAATAATATACCTATCAATTTGTCTATAAATCTATATATCAATATTTCTATCAATATGTTTATCAATTCATCTATCAATTTATTTTTCTATCTCTCTATCTATTTATCTATCTCTCAATTAATCAATCAATCAATCTCTATATAAATATATCTATATATCTATCTATTTGCTTTATTTATGTCTGTCTATTTATCTATTTTTTTATCTGCCTGTCTATCTATCTGTCTATTTGTCTATCTATCTATCTATCTTTCTATCTATCTATTTGTCTATTATTTTGTTTGTCTATCTTTCTATCTACCTATTTATATGTCTATCTATCTTTATATCTATCTACCTGTTTATATATATGTATATTTATATGTCTATCTATATGTCTATTAATTTGTCTATCATCTATCTATCTTTCAATCAATCTATATATCTCTCTATTTATCTATCTTTCTATCTACCTATATATTATCTAACTATATGTGTATCTTTCTATCTGTCTGTCTGTCTTTCTATTTATCTATCTATCTATTTGTCTATCAATCTGTCTATCTATCTGTTTATCTATATATATATCTATCTATCTATTAATCAATCTATCTATCTCTATATCTATCTACCTACCTACCTACCTACCTACCTACCTATATATCTATCTATCTCTCTATCTATCTAGAGGTGTAACTTAGCCAAACTGAGCTGTATTAACAAAGGCTTGCGTTCAGCTCAAAATATTTTGGAAGGACTTTGATTCTGCTCGATTCCTTTATTTTTTAAAATTCAAGCTTGAGTTTGAGTATAGCTCGAGCTCATCAAGATCAAGCTCAACTCGGGCTCATTCGTTTAAACCTCGTTTGATTATAGCTCATGCTCGTTCAAATGTGAGCTTGATTATAAACATATTTGTAAGCTCGATAAAGGAATTCATTTGTGAGCTCATTTGAGAGCTCGGTAATGAGTTCGTTTGTGAACTCTTTTGAGTTCATCTGTGAGCTTGTTTATGATCTTTAAAAAAAATTAATAGTTTAGCATCATATACTATATCTAAAAAAATACCAATAACATAATACAACAAGTTATTAATAATAACTAACATATCCAAACCAACTAAAAGTTACAACACCAATGAAATAAAAAAAACATACAATCATCCATAAAATTTAAAAATAATGTTTAAATCTAACATATAACAACTTCAAAATAATCTTTATATCTTCATCTTTCACACCGATCTCTTCCATGTATTGGCCTCTGAAGCTTTCAAATAAAAGCATACTTTGATAGTTTATATAAGTAAAATAAACTTCAAATAAAAATATAATAAAAGCTCAAAAGACTACACCTTAAATGTTTCACGAGATTTATAAAATGTTTCACGAGATTTCATACAGATGCAATGACATTCGATGTGATTGCACCATTTCCTTAGAAAATATTTGGTTGTCAGAATGGTAAAATCTAGCCTTTTATCAAACTCCTTAGTGTGTTTTAAATGTGGGTGTGAATTTAATTTATGCTAAGTATGAGAACCAAATATTATATGGTTGCGACTTTTCAAGGAAGCAAAGGATTGTGGCAATTTTGGCAGAGTAAGTGTAAGTTCTAAGAACTGTGGCTTATAGCTTGTTTGCTTCATCTTTCAAAGTGAGAAATTTTGCTTTCAGAATTGAAATGATCATTCTGCTATAATGGTTGTTGGTGTTTTTGATGGGACCTGTGAATCCATTTTCCAAACTCTCATTTCTTTAGGTTCTTCAAGATATGGGTAAGGTTCTTTTGTATAATTTCTTGTCTTCCTAAAATTTTCTTAACTTCTTAATAGAAAACTAATTTGTATTCTTTCGATAGATGGGACTCTATTTCTACAGAGGTAGCATGGTTGAGAAGCTTGATGGGCACACTAATATTATTCACAAGTGGTTGTACAATGAATGGCTTCTCTGGTAAGATGAAAAATTGTTGCTTGATGAGTTGCGGAGTTAAAAAAAATAAGCTATATCTCTACCAACATAATTTTTCTTGATAAAATCACCATTATATTTATAGAGTTATTTACTTAGTATATTTACATTCATAAGTTTTAATGATAAAAAATAAAAATTATTTTTTAATTATTAATTCAAGTAATTTACCAACCATTCTTTAAATGTGTTAATTATCCTTTTGGTTGAATTTAACTGATTTGCTAAGTGGTCTTTTAGTTTGCATTTAATTTGTTATTTTAGCTATAACTCAAACCATAATGTACTATGTGTATATGTTTTTGGGTTTTCTTAATCTCAAGTTTGGTTTGTATAATGTGTGATTTGCATTAGTTAATTAACTAGACCCTCCAATTGTAGGGGTATAAAACCAAGAGTTCTATTGATGCGGCGATATTGGCTATGGGAAGAGATGGAATTGATGGTATAGTAATGCATAAATGAAATTTTGATTTTTCATGGAAATTTTTAACATTTATTTTGTGAATTTGATATCTCTATTTTGGTTGTCTTGGATGTTATTCTATATCATTCGATGATTCACAAGAAATGTGCTCCACAATAGGGCTACATTAGAATAGGCCTTAAAAGTAACGTCGGCTACTCTTTTTTGTAACTTTAGCTCTAAATGTTGTTTATTTAAAGCAATCTCAACCTAATGTTTTACTTTCACCTTAATTCACAAGAAAATGCTAATGAACTATGATATAAAGATGATTGACTCTACATTGGATGTTAGCTTAAACTAACATTTATTAATCTTTGGGTGGTAGGATTAGAAGGATGAGGGGTTGCATATAGGTATTTTGGTATATTATTTTCATTGCTTATATTATCTTTTACAAATGTGTTGTGTAATTATATAAATACTAATATTGGTTTTCATAATAACTTTGAAGTTAAATTTTTTTATGAGAGAATAATATATTAAGATGATTGATCGCCTGAGAAATTTTTATATTACATAGTCTATTCTAACACAGTCTCTTCAAAGTTACTGAATAAAATTAATCGAGATATTTATCTTTTTTTATAAATCTTGTAAAAGCGAGCGCCTCGTGTAGTTGGGTGTGAATGTGATCTCCATATCTGTATTATCTTATCCTAATATATGGAAGCATTTTAAATATGAAGGCTAGATAAGAAAATAAATTGTACCAATATCTTATCTTGACAGTCTTACCTCAAAAGATTGAAAAGATCGTGCATGATAAATCTTGAATTTCAGACTTACTGTTGTTAGAGTTTGGACAAATTTTTGTCATCACATAAAGATGTTATATCTTATTAGATAGAAAAATATAGCTATTTGAACATTTGAATAAGTCATGTAATTGATGACCAAATGGAAGAACATATTCATCCATGATTTGAATTCCACAATAATTTGAAAATTGGATTTGAAAATATATCAATTATAATTGGAGCTACTTATAAATTACTATAAATTCTAAGGAAATCTCTCATTTTTAGTGATTGTCTTATAAATGTGTAAAATAAGTGTGGTAAATCTTTATGTCTAACTATATTCCATGCTAATTCATAGATATTTAAATCTGAAATGAGATTATTAATTCTACTTTCTTTTAATATAATCAAATCATATCCCCCTTCAATTCTATGCAATCAAACACAACCTAAAGAGTAAATAGGCACGTGGAAGCATTATAAGAGCATATACAAGCTACCATTTTTCTAATCATTTTTTGCTCATTGTGATAGATTCTATTAATGTATTAGAATGTATCTAACTTTAATGCAATAGGACTCATTGAGATTTTAATTTAGAGATTTTGGAAACTATATCTTCGTCCATCACCAACATGTTTCATAACTATCAGTATGCTTGAAAGTATTGCAGGCAGCAAAAATGGCTCATTTCTCTGCACTCACACATTGCTTTTTTGATTAAATACTGCCATTTTCAGCATTGAGAGAGTTGTTTCTAGCAAAGTCAGTGAACTATCATTCTGAATTTGTATCTGGAAATATGCAAAAAAATGTCTTCTTACCTTAAATTAAAATTAATGCTATGAAAGTTGAAGATCCTGGAAGTGGTGATGATGGTGAGGTAGAAAAATCAACTCTAGAATTCACCAACTTAGTCTCTCTTAATGATGTCACTGATGAGTTCTTTAATTTTCCTAATGCCATTGAGTTCTTGATCTTGACCATTTTGATAATGGAAGGTCTTCTGACGTGAACCCTGATCTTCATGTTCCTATACTCTAAAAATACTTTTTTTACAACTTTCAAAATGTTCTTGTTAAACACTATCTTATTTTTCAAATTATGATGTCTTCATTTGCAGAATATCAAACACTCAAAGTTATCTTCCAAAACTATCATCAGAAGCTCCATGATTTTGCTGTTAGACCAATTTTATCAGCTAGTTAATTTTTTCCATGATCTTCTATACTTATTGATATATTTATATATATTTGAGATGAGTAATTATAATGTGATTTAAAAAATTTAGAAGTAGATGATAAATGATATATATATATATATATATAAACATAAAGAGTGTTTATAACTTTTAGGAGAGTCTTGAAGACCAATAATTTTTTCATGTGTGCCTTGCTATATGAAGTTTGAAAATTATATAGCCATTTGATTATGTTCTTGTTGGAAGGCCAAACATCTATTTTTTGAAGTTGTTTATATATTTATTATTCAATTAATTTAATAATTAAGAATTTTAAGGTGTTTTTTTTTCATGTGTGCCTTGCTACACACACATGAACTTGTTGAAAATAATTTGATTATTTAAAAAAAAGTTGTCTTTATTTTTTTATATATTTATTGTTTAATCAATGTTTTGATAATGAAAAATTAAACATTTTGAGAATTTAAAACTACAAAAACACTATCTTATTGTCTAGAGCAAGACAACCCTGACTAGCGTCAAGCACCTTCCCTTCTCTATCCGACATGGATACATCATAATCTAATAGTCGAGTAAGAGAGATTTCCTTCAGCCATGAGATTTTTATTGATTTGAGATACGCTTTCTACCCTTAATCTTCAACGTTTATCTTAATGCAAAAGTGTGTGTTTTGATTCTAGTGTTTATTTTTCCAAATTCATCTTTTGCCTAGCTATTATATATTCTCTCATAAGACTTGGCTTACTAGTTCTTGTAATAAAATTGAGTTGCCGTATATTGCATTTTCTATATAAATTATATAGTAGATATTTGTGTCCATATGATATCATGTAATGTCAAGTTGTTACCACAATTATAAAAATGGGTAAATATCCTACTCATGCACAAAGTATTAATTTGGATGTTCATGGTAAATCATTACAAGTACCAAAATTATGAATCACCATGGTATGCTTGGATTGATTATATACACTGATTCGTATACATACTTCATGCATGTGTGATATAATGCATTCACATTGTGTGGATTTTGATGTTGCACACTAGGTATGCAGTCTTGATATCAATGTATTTTGCCACTCAGACAGTCGGTGGATTTGGATGTTAATTACAAAATGAGTGTTGGTATTTGTGGAGAGTAGTTTGTATATTTGGATGTCCAAAATGCTTGCTGGCTATTGGCTATTGTTAAGGATATAATTAGGAAGTGTCCTAATGCAAGCTAAAACTAAGTCTAAAGCTCATGGTAAGAGTCACTGATAAAATTAAACCGATGCCCTTCTTTGTGCCAAATAAGATACTAAGTACATGCTATTTTTTGTGATTTTTAGCTAGATATTTTTTTTACATATAACAAATTGTTCATATTAGGCTTATTTGATTGACGATCATGTGTGTAATAGCTAAATATAGCTCTAAGCAAATTATATTTTCTTTACAAAAATCTTTAATGTTCCAATATTTATTATAGTTTATTTTGATATGTTTGTAACATTTTGAAATAATTTCTTGATAATTATATTGGCTCATTTTTTTTCTGGCTTGTTATTTTGTTGATTGGTTTTGTCTCTTTATTTTTCATAACTATATTTCATCATCTTCTAGGTAAAAAATCTAAGCCTTTTTTTTTGCATTTGTAGACGAAGGATCGATAAAGGACTGGAAAATGCTCGATGATAAGTATTGTTTTGTATATGCAGCCCCTAAAATAAATGAAAAGGTATCGATAAATTGCTTGAAATTGGGAGATAAACTTGTTGTAGATGCTTTAGCTGCTGGATCTAGTCAACCAGCACAACTAAAAATTAAGTAATATTTTCCTTCATGTATGCTTGGTTTTGTTTTGTGTTTAGAGTGTGCCTTTTATTAGTTAATATTATTGTAGCTTTGATTTGTGATTTTAGTGTTGATGATTATGTTGTTGAGGAAGTTCAAAATACTTTTTATGAGCAGTACCAAATGCAATACAAACGTAGATGCCTTATATGGAGTCACGGTAAGTGCTCTTGAAAAGTCAGATAGCACACACAGTTCTAGCAGAGTTCCCAAGGAGGAGAGGCTAGCACAAATGCATCCGCTAATCATGAAAATGATGATTTGGTTTTAAATGAATATATACCTACGTAATGTTTTAGTTTTAACTCTATAGCTATTGTATTAGATAAATTTATTAACTAATACTTTTTGTAAATTATATAATAATGGTTTATAGTAAATATTTTTATTCAATTTAATATAAAAATTTAAAAATATGTAATCAAATTTTTTTGTAAAAAAATAAAATTGTGAAAATAGCATTGGAATAAAAATAGCTAGGAATTTTTCCCTTGCTAATTTAGCTAGGGAATTTTTTGTACATATTTAGTCGAAAATTATTAATTACTATTCTTAATTATGATTAAAATTAGCAAGAGAAAAATATAAAATTAGCTAGGGAATTTCGAAGTTAAAAAATTTGCTAGGAAAATTTTGTTCTCGTTAATATTTTGCATCGAACAATTTAGCTAGGGAATATTTCTGTCGTTAATCTATCATTATTCTATTTTAAAGATGCAATAAGCCCAAATAGCTAGGAAAATTACTTTGGCTATCTTGGCTTATCTTGTAGTGTAGATAGATAGATAAATAGAATGATAGGCAGATAGTCAAATAGACAAATAAATAGATAGTCAGATAGAGAGATAAACATATAGATTTATAGATAAAGAGATAGAGAGATATATAGATAGATAGATAGATAGACAGATAGATAGTTAGTTAGACATATAGACAAATAGAAATATAGATAGATAGATAGACAGATAGATAGATAGACAGATAGACATATAGATAGATAAATGGATAGGTAGATAGATAGATAGGCAGATGGACATATATACAGACATATATATAGATAGACATGTAGATAGGTCGGCAAGTAGACATATAAATAGATAGATTCATAAATAGACAAATAGAGATTTAGATAGATAGATAGACAGATAGACATATATATAGATAGATAGATAATTAGTCAGATATATAGATAGATAGATAGATAGACAGATAGGCATATAGATAAATAGCTAGATAGACAAATAGATAGATAAAAATTTAGATAGATAGATATAAAGACAAATAGACATATTGACATATTGATAGATAGATTGATTGACTGATAGCCAAATAGCCATATAGATAGATAGTCAGATAGTCAGATAGATAGATAGACATATAGATAGATAGATAGATAAATAAAAAGATTTCCAAATAGACTGATAGATAAATAGACACATAGGCATATAAACATATAGATAGAAAGAAAGATAGATAGATATATAGATAGTCAAATAAATATATAGAAGAATAAAAAGATAGATAGAAAGACAGATATATAGAAAGACAGATATACATATAGACAAATAGATAGATAGATAGATAGACAGATAGATATATAGACAAATATATAGACAGTATAAAACCTTTACAAAAAATCCTCATTAAAAACCTTTACAAAAAATCCTAGTGGGACAAAACCATGGTAAAGGAAAAAAGAGTACAGTATAAAAAATTTACTCCTCTTCGCAACATCACTTTAAATCTCTGAGCCTACGCATTCCAGTGCTATGAACTAGCCTTTCAAATGTTAAGTAGGTAGAGCCTTGGTGAATAAATTTACTAGATTATAAGTTGAACAAATTGATTGAACATCAATATCACATTTCTTTTGTAGATCATGAGTGAAAAAAAATTTTGGAGATATATGTTTTGTTTTATCCCGTACCCATTTTTTAATTGAACAATGCATGCAACATTATCTTCATACAAGGTCATATGGACCTCCTTGCTAAAAGACAAACTACATAACCCTCGAATATGATGTATTACAGATCTTAACCAAAAATATTTTTTACTTGCTTCATGAATTGCTAAGATCTCTACATGATTAGATCTTGCGGGTAATTAATTATTCATAGAATATCATGAAATGGCTATATCACCACATGTGAACAAATAGCCTATTTTGTGATCGATCATTATGAGGATCAGACATATATCCCACATCTACATAACCAATTAATTATGCTTTGGGTACATTGAGATAATATAGGCCCATATCCATCGTACCTCGAAGATACATCACTATATGTTTAACTCCATTCCAATATCTTCTTGTTGGACAAAAACTATATCTTGCTAACAAATTTACAGAAAATGATATATCAGGTCGTCTGTGACTTGCAAGATACATTAGTGCTCCATTAACACAAAGATCAAGAAGCTCTTCATCATCCATCTGAGGTCAAAAAAGATCTTTATTCATATCTAATGACCTTAGAACCATTAGAGTGCTCAATGGATGGGCATTATCATTAAAGAATTGATTTAACACCTTTAATATATAAGCTGATTGATGAACAAAAATTCTTTTCTCTAAGTGTTCAATCTGCAAACCAAGGCAAATTTTTGTTTTTTTGAGATTTTTTTATCTCAAATTCTTTCTTTAAGTTGCCTATTGCTTATGAAAACTCATTCATAGTTCCAATAATATTTAAGTCATCAACATAAACTACAATTATAACAAACTCAAATCTAGATCTTTTAATAAATACACATAGGCAAAGTGGATCATTCTTATACCCTTTTCATAATAAATATTCACTAAGACAATTATATCACATGCATCTAGATTACTTCAATCCATATATAGATCTGCATAATTTTATCTAGTAAAGTCCTCAAGGACTTGAATTATGTGTTGCAAGCAATTTTAATCCTTCTGGGATTTTCATGTAAATGTCACTATTAAGTGGTCCATATAAATAAGCCATAACTACATCCACTGTAGGGGAATACTTCTCTTCATAATCAATGCCAGATCATTGAGAGAATTTTTGTCCAACTAATCGTGCCTTATATTTGACAATTTTATTTGTCGCATCTCATTTTCATACAAATACTCATTTGTATCCTCCATGTTTGACACCATCATGTCTATGTACAATAGAATCAAAATTTTGGTGTTTTGAAAGAGAATTCAATTCTACTTCAATTACATCTTTCCATTTTGGTCAATCCTCTCTCTGTCTATATTCCTTAACAGAATTTGGCTCAAGGTTCTTATTGGTATTAACAATGTTAAGTGCCATATTATAAGCAAATATTTCATCGACAACAATTATATTTTGAGTCCACCTTTGGCTAGTTGTGACATAGTTTATCGAGATCTCTCGATTGTCACAAGTTTCAGGTACCTGAATTTTTTTATAATTACAACTGAGACTCTTCTAGAGCTATCAATTCCTTAACTTGATTCTTTGATCCTTTTCTTTTCCGAGGATTTTTATCTTAGGAACCAACTGGTTGACCACATTTCACTGATGCTTTAGGTTCATTAGCAATATATTGTCCTACCAGGACTTCAATTATAATTGGAGCATTAGCAGTTTGCATGTAATATATAGATACTCTCTTAGGATTAGCAAATACATCTAGCAATTAATTTGCTAAATTTTGCAAATGAATAATATTTTAAACTTCTAGTTCATATTCCTTTGTGTGAGGGTCAAGATGAGACAACAATAATTGATTCTAACTAAAAGCTTTTTCTAACTGTTCATTTTCATTCTTTAGAGTTGGAAAATCTGATTCATCAAAATGACAAACAAAAAAATGAGCCATAATTAAATTTCAAGTTGTTGGCTCTAAATATTTGATTATAGATGGAGATTCATATCCAATATGTATTCCCACTCTTCTTTGGGGACTCATCTTAGTGCGTTGTGGTGGAGTAATCAGAACATATATCACACACCCAAAAATCCTTGATGGAAAATATTTGGTTCTCGACAAAAACTAATTGTAAAGGAGAGAACTCATGATAATTTATTGGTCTAATACAAATTAATACTACTACATACAAAATAGCATGGCCCCAAACAGAAGTTGGGAGCTTCATCCTTATTAGTAATGGCCTTGTAATCAATTGAAGGCATTTAATAAATGATTCTGCAAGACCATTTTGTGTATGAACATATGCTAATGGATGTTCAACTAGTTATTCCAATATACATATAATAATAATTAAAAGCTTGGAAAGTGAATTTTCTAGAATTATCAAGATGAATTGACTTAATCAGATAATCTAGAAAATGAGCCCATAACCAAATTATTTGAGCAAAAAATCTAGCAAATGCTATGTTATGTGTTGATAACATACAGACATGTGACCATCTCATTGATGTATCAATCAAAATCATAAAATATTGAAATGGTTCACATGGTGGATGAATAGGCCCAAATATATCACCTTGTATACGATGCAAAAATGCAAGTGGTTATGTCCTTATTTTTGATGGTGAAGGCCTTATAATTAACTTCCCTTGAGAATAAGCAGCACTTGAAAACTCATTGGATAAAAAATCTTTTGATTTTTCAGTGAATACCCACTTGAATTTTTATTTATTCTTTATATCATTATAGACAAAGGATGTCCCAATCAGTCATGCCAAACAATAAAATTATTTTGATCCGTAAACTTTTGGTTTACGATGGCATGTGTCTCATTTGTGCTTATGTTGTGTAGTACAAACCAAAAAAAAATGGGTAATTTTCTCAATATATTTTTTTTACCTATGACAAAATTAGTAATATATAAATACTCAATGTTATCTTTATTCATAGTCAAAATATGATATCCATTTCGTAGAATATCTTTAAAACTCAATAAATTTCTTTGAGATTTTGTAAAATATAATGCATCATCAATATAAATTTTTATTCCTCCGAGTAACAATATATTATCTCTTCTAAAGCCCTCAATCAATTTTTCACTATCCAATATTGTATTTACATCTAATCCTTGCATTATTAAAAAGGAAAAAAAATTATATTTAATTATAGTATGTGTTAATGCACTATCTGCGAGATATATATCATTATCACCGATTGAGGATCCAACCAGATGAGTTTTTATATTCTTCAATATATCTTTTGAAAATCCATTGGAGCTTCATTCTGATAATGTATTATTAAATTGAAGGATAAAATAGTGAGAGATATAGGAGAAATATGGGAGAGAT
The DNA here is from genome assembly GCA_029783825.1 of Sapria himalayana. Lineage (NCBI taxonomy): Eukaryota > Viridiplantae > Streptophyta > Magnoliopsida > Malpighiales > Rafflesiaceae > Sapria > Sapria himalayana. Next base: position 23,667 of record JAREIK010017054.1, read on the forward strand.
TTCTTATTCCTTCTAGTATATTGTGACTCATACAAAGGCTTCCTATTTATAAGGTTTAATAAATGAATACATATTAAATGTATTAATGAATATATATTAATCCATTCTAATTAATACACATTAATCTATGAATAATAATAGTCACAAGAATATTAATAGTCAAAAGATTAATGGAGCGTTTATGGACATCCATAATATTGTTCATAATAGTGTGAACTTTTTTTATTTTAATGATTCATTTTTTAAGGTTTAATGGATTTCAAATCAACAAAAAGTGTGCTAGCTCTGAAATTCGAAGAAGAATAGTAAAATAGGATGAAGAAAATAATAACAAGGTACTATAATTTTTTAAATTCAAGTTATATCTTATATTTTAATTTATGAGTTTTTATATTTTAGAATTTTTTTTCTGTAGAGAAGATGAATATGAAGAACCTGTGGAAAATTTTTTACTAATTAGGTTTCTATGGTTATAGTGTGAAACTCTTATATTTTTTTCAAAGAAGAAGGTACAACTTAACCATTATAACCTTAAATTTTGTTGTCATTGCTCATGTTGATAAGTTGTCGAGGCTATAATTTTTGTTGGTAGATGATGATGAATTCTATTTAGGTTTTTTTTAAATAAATCATATTTTTTTGTCTTTAATTAGGTAGCCAATAAATTACATAGTAATTCTATTTGTTAAGATTGTAGATGCTTTAATTAATTTAATTGGTCTAATATTAATTATTGTTTAATAGTACTATAAAAAAATTTGACTACACTAAGTCTTTATTATATCTATCTAATATTGGCTTGTAGAATCAAGCACACTTGATGGAGAAATGGGCGGGAGGGGGGGGTGTAGAAGGCTAAGAACCCAAGTGTTACTATACATTATTGTAAGCGGGGGAACAAACATTGTACATAATTTTTTCAAAGTATTTTATTAGATACCATGCATTCTCAAAGCACACTATAGAACAATTCATTGATTTATATATAGATAGATAGATAGACTGTTAGATATATATATATATACACAAATAGATACTCAGGTAGATAAACAGATAGACAGATAGATAGTTAGTTAGATTGATTGATTGATTAATTGATAGATAGATAAATTCAAAAAAGATACACATATAAGAAGATAGTCAGGCACCAGACAATCAGGCAGGAAGATAGATATACAAACAAACAAACTAATAGACAGACAGACCGATATAAAAATAGATAAATAGACAAACTTGATAACAAACAAGTGGAAAGATAGAAAGAAAGACTGATAGACACAAAAATATATAGTTTGATAGCTAGATTGATATACATATTCATAGATAGATAGATATACATATAGATAGATATATAGATATATAGATAGACAGTTATATAGACATAAATATAGATTGATAAATATATAAATAGAATGATAAATAAACTAGTTGATAGGTACAATTATAGACAAATTAATTTATAGCTTTATAGACAGATTGATTGATAGATTTATAGAAAGTTTGATAGGGATACTACAAGGAAAATTTTGATTTGCATTGAAAAATATTGCAACAGACAAATCTATAGCAAAATAGTTATAGATTTGCAACGAAATTTTAATGAAAGCCAAATATGGTATTTGCAATGAACTTGCAACGTACTTGTTCCTAGAATTTGCAACAGATTCAATCCTTATTCAAAACATGGCGTGAAAATTTGGTGCTATTCTTCGAGACAACAATTCAATGGATTTGGTTGTTGCATGTTTGCAATGGATTTGACCATTGCAAGTTTGCAATCGCCTCAATCTGTTGTAAACTTGTAACGGATTGACATCAAAATTACTGTTGTAGCAATTTCACAATAGATTTGGAATAGTTTTGCAATAAATCTTAATATTTCAAAGAATTTTATCAAATATAAAATTCCATTTCATTTATAATCAAAGGTAAATTATCTATCAATATTTATAAAGAGGGGTAATTACAAGAAATTAATAATTTACTGATGATGTTTTTTGACTATTTAAATTCCGTTGCTACTTATATTATGTTTAATAATGCTTTTTATTGCGACTCCTTTTTAGAGACATTTTGGTAGGTAATTGATAGAAAATTAATTTAATTAAAAATAATTTAGTTTATTTTACTATCATGTTCAATTTTTATTTTTGTATTATATTAAAAAATCATTAGAACTAATAAGTTTTAAAATATTTAAAAACTACATTAATTTTTGTAGATAAATAAAAAATACATACATATTTGAATTTTTTGTATAGGAATAATTGGTGAAGGAATTTAGAGATTCAAAGCCAAATGTCCTCTAGAATTTGGTAATGTTATTATTAATAACAATAAATGATTCAATCAATCCAAAATCAATTTTTTTCCGTTTATAAACAATACCAAATTGATTGTTTCCCAAATTTTAAATTAATGTGAACAAGCATTCCCTAGCATTACATTAGAAATTAAAAATTCGAACACATCATTTATATTGTAGTAGTATAGTAGTGGCACAAATAATAGTTTCCAAAAAATATGAAACATAACCTAAGTGTTTATTGAATGCTGATGACGTTTGTTAAAACTAATTTTAATAACTAAAGAAAACTAAATTCTTGATTGGCCCAAAAAAATTGAAAATTGTTATTAATAACAAATTTTGAAGATATAGAGAATACTATTTTGTTTTTTAAAAAAAAATTTTGTTTTATGATTTTAGTTTGTGTGTGTGTGTGTGTGTATAACAAGTTAAAATTGAAAATTGTTATTAATAACAAACTATGAAGATATATAGAATATAATTATGATATTTTATGAAAATTTATAGTAATATAATTTTTTACCATGTTTGGATTCAAATAACCTAATGTAAACAACAGTAAGAATGAGACAAAAAAATGGAAAATCAAATTTAACTTATTCATTTTTTACCATTTTTCTTCTCATTTTTTGGAGGTTTTAATGAGTAAAGATACAACATTTTGAATTATTTTATGTTTTTAAAATATTCTTTATTACATTAGTAATTCACTTTAGAAACTTATTAATTTTTTTAATTTTTTTCTCACTCTCTTTTCAACTCTACTTCTCCTTTCTAGAAATTTTAAAATAAAGTCATTTTTTATATATTTTCTAAAATCCAAATATAATTAATTCCCACTTTTTGACCACTTTATTTTTCTAGGGCAGATCTAAATTTTAGAATTTAAATTGACTAAAACCAAAAAAAATAACAGTTAATTTAGTTTATTTTTCATTAATTTCACTCTAGTTAAATAATTTTAAGTTCTACTGCCATTTTGGTAGATTAAATTTTATGATAATTTTGACTTAATTTGGTAAATGTTTGAAAATTTCTCACATTTGAATTTATAAATCTGTCAGACATAAAGTTAGTTCGACTCAATTAACCCTATGCCAATAATAATGTATGTCCTTTAGTTTTTTTAAAAAATAATGTATTTCCTTTTTTGTTTCCTCATTACTTCATAAGAATTTGAACTTAAGTTGAAAAAACAAATATTAAAAATATTATTATTGATATATTAATGTGAAAAATTACTATCACTTCTAATTTATTATTAAATAGTATCCATTCATTTTTTTTATTTTTCAGTGTTTATTCTTTAAATTATAAAAAAAATATAATCATTTAGATTTTAATAAAAAAATATCAATTTCACCCTAGCTACAGGTTTCGTTCGTCACTTTTTCTGCAACAGCTCATGTTTTCCATTTGCAAAAACACAAAAAAACCCTAAATATAAAAATAACTCCCTTTCCCTTGCCTATGTCCGGCTGCTTCATGTTCCATTTTGCTACCAGTGGTGCCCTTCTCTTTCTACTACCTTGCCACCTCCTCACCTATAATACAATATGCATTCTGAACCTATATAGTGTACATTTTAGGATGGAAAATACATAGATTTTGAACATGTATTCATTCCCAAACGTCCGTTGTTAGTATCATTTTCTTTATGTCTATATTTTACACTATATAGATCCCATGGAACAATATCGACTGTGATTGTTTTTAAATTTTTGTTAAAAATGTATATGGGTTTGAAGGTTGTTTAGAATTATAAAGGAGATTGAAGTTGAAATGGTTCTTCTTGGCTTACTTCAATTAGCGGAGTGGTTCTGATTTTTTGTATTAATTTATTAGAACTATTTGATGATTTTTGGTTCTTTAATTTTTTGTTTTTGGGTTTGAAAGGAAATAGTAGTTGTTTCATTTTGGGAGTTCTATTTCATGTCCTTTTTTTAATAAAACAAAATAAAATGGAAGCAACTTGAAGTTGGTAATTCAGACATGGTATATTGTCTATAAGTAAATAGTAGGCAATTCTATCTCTACGTAAAGTTTATTCTAAGATAGACAAATATAAGCATATTTATTCCCAGCAGAGCAATAAAGGGGCTTTAAAGTTTATTTTTCTTATTTAACAAAAGTCAAAGATAGTTTTTTTTATTATACTATTTTTGAAAACAAAAGCATTTACAATATATATGTTAAAATGTGTAAATGTATATTTTGTATACATGTATAAACTTATTAATATGTATATGTTAAATATGTATATATTGTATATATGTTTGTATGTATAAGCATATTATATATATATATATATATATATGTATGTATGTATGTATGTACATACATATATTTATATATGTATATATATATGTATTAATATGTTTTTTTTATTTTTTGTTTTTTTACATGATGTAGATGAGTAAGAGTATATTTGGGTTTTTATTTTTGAAATATAAAAAGGTTAAATAGCATTTCTTAAATATTTTCAAATTATATTTTTTTTATAATTTTTTCAAAAAAATCTCTAACACTAAATATATATTTTTATTCTGGAACACACTTGGCTATTACTTAAAATATTCACTCTTTTCTGCTTCACTTTATTGATTGTTTACGCATAAAATTGAGCTTTTATGAAATGCATTCACATGATAATGAATAATAATACAAAGATATTTGTGAAGAGTACAATATAAATGACTAGAACTCAAAAGGTTGATGCAAAACATTAATATGAGGTGAGATTATAATTAATAAATCTTTAAGTATGGTTGAATTTATCTTGAACTAATGATTATTTTATTAAAAATAAGGGTCATGTTTAGGTTACTGGTGATTTTTATATATGTGTACTGAAAATGATGAATAATATTAGAAAAGAAGAAAAAAAAATAATAAAATTAATTAATATATGACTACTCAAGGATTACTTGTAAGTGAGTTTGTTATTTGAACCTTGAAAACTATAATTTATTTATATACAATATTTTTAAACATTTTTTATTTGATTCTCTTTATTCTTGAAATATTAATACATATGATACAAATGAATGTGAATTGCTTGTTGAGTTTTATCTTTTATTTGGAAGGTTTTTAATGATATTTCTGAATTTGTATTTCATTAAATAAGAAAGAAAGAACAATATATTTGAAATTTTGTGATACTAATAGTTACAACATTGTAGATATTATAATAAAGTAATTTTGTTTTATGAATTTATGATTTTTTATCTATGCATATTGATGTGATTTAATATAATTGGTATGCTTTTTTATGTTATATTGTTTAGAAGCATATAGCATACGTACATAGTATATATAAACGTGGTAGCTGCCACAGATGTTGCTGCCGGTGCCGGTGCGAGTGCCACTACTAGTGTCGATGTCGCTGCTGGTGCCGGTGCCATTGCCTACGCCACTGTCATTGCCGTTGCCAGTGGCGGTAGCAGCACCGGCAGTAGCGGTAGCTGCGGCGGGAGCGGCTGGAGTAGCATGGGTGGTGGTAGCGGCAGCAACAGTGGGAGCAACAACAACGACAACAAATGCGGTATATACGTACATATATAGTCAGTACATACGTACATATAATACTATAGTATTTTATGTACATATATAATGAGTATATATGTACTCAGTATATATATACACATAATACTACAGTTTATATGTACATATACTGTAGTAATATATGTACGAGTGAAATGATAGTATATATGTACATATTTACTGTAGTAATATATATTTATCAAAATATATTTTTTTTAATTATTTTGATTCGACTGAGTGGTTTAAATTTTTTACAGATGTGGTATCGCATTGTTTCCCATACAAAGTTTGTATAAGTGAAAGAATTTTTCTACTAACATGAAGCACCGTGACTCAGACAGCTTTTTCGCAGCAGAAAGTTGGTGATCGGAGGAGCAGAGAGAGAGGAAGCAACATCAATGCATGGATAGATTATAGTTTATGCATAGTCTATAGATACATTGATTAATAAGTTGTAATATAATTTTGTTATTTTTTTCGTTT